>JACXGJ010010201.1:9980-22532 GCA_016801105.1 Esox niger | reverse complement strand
CCCCCCCCCCAACATTAACACCAGGATGTCATACTCAGTAAGACCCCCCCCCAACATTAACACCAGGCAGTTATACTCAGTAGCCCCCCCACATTAACACCAGGCAGTCATACTCAGTAAGACCCCCCCCCAACATTAACACCAGGCAGTCATACATGTGACGTGTACAGCGAGTGCAGTCTTATCCATTATGCAATCAGAAATCTCCCAACTAGTCCCTGAAATTGTAAGCTGAATGTTTCCTTTTTGTCTGTTTTGCAGGTGCTGAGACTTCGCCTGTAGTGTGTAAGTAGGTGGAGTCTGTCACGCTCTTCAGCTATTGGTTGCCCCTTACGTACCTCCACAATTGAGCCAATGAAGCAATGACATGGAATTGTGAAATTCTCACCTCTCCCTCCCCCGTTTTCTTGCCTGGGTCACAGCTAAAGAGGACCACCTACCCACGCTGCTCCTGGTCATGGTGACGGGCCTGGTGTTGGTGATCCTCATTGTGGGCGTGATCTACCTGTACCGCCGGCGCCAGGTGGGCTCCCGAGGATCCTACGAGGGCGCGCGCTACAGCCGCACCCACTCCAGCCCCGGCGAGCAGGCCGAGAAGAACATCCTGGTCTCTGACATGGAGCTTAATGAGCAGCCGGAGTAGCAGAACCAGCCTGGACGGGGAGACACCCTGGGAGGGACCTCAGACTGACCGACCCGCTGACCGACTCATACATGTAATGCTTTAACCTTTTATTGGAAGATGCTGAGGGGCTGTGTTGTGTGGAGTGCAGCAGGTGACAATCAAACTAGCACAATCTGAAACCCAACCCCTTCCACACCTGTCCTGCGTTCAGGGCTCTTTGCCCAGAGAGACACGCCCATTCTGACACTAAGCCAATCCAACTCGTCCAGATATCCGCACAGTCTCCCAGGTGACCAAAGTCTTCTGCCGTGACAGTATTTACCTGAGGTTAACATCAGGTTTGTTAATTGTGTTTCATTTTTTACTTGTTTGCGTCTTTGTTTTTGTCGGAACCAGCGCAGCTGTAGAGAATCCTCCTTATTTTGGTGGTTGTGGTGAAGCTTTGGTTGTCGCCGTGCCCTGCCTCTCTTCTGCTCTGACTGACACGTCAACAGAGGCCAGTTGGAAACTAACCAATACTTCCATGTGGAAGAGGAGGGGGAGAGGAGAACAGTGATTTTACAGACAGCAGTGCCAACCAGATCACAAACTTGTCCCTGGCCTGAACACCGCAAGTACCCCTGCAGAAGGGGGACAGAGAGAGAGAAAGAATGAGAGAGAGAAAGAATGAGAGAGAGAAAGAATGAGAGAGAGAAAGAATGAGAGAGAGAAAGAATGAGAGAGAGAAAGAATTAGAGAGAGAGAATGAGAGAGAAAGAATGAAAGAAAGAATGAAAGAAAGAAAGAATGAAAGAGAATGAGAGGGAAAGAGTAAGCGAAAGACCAAGAGGGAAAACGAGAGGGAGAAGGAATGAGAGGAAGATTAGCCAGAGGTTTTACGTTGATTTAGACGGATGACGTTGTTGTATTACATCTCTGTATGTTACGTTCTAGAGGGTTCTAGAGGGTTTGTTTTAGCACTTTCTACCACCATCTTGAGAAGAGCCAACATGTATTACTTTAAGCAATGGACATTGTGTTCACTTCTTTATTAATGTTTTATTACCGCAATACTCTGTTTTCTGTTATATTTCCCTTGGCTTAGATGGCAACATAATGCAAAGTAGGGTCAGATAACTGGTTTGGATGGATACAATGGTACACGTAGAACCTAACCTGCAACCATAGAAAGCTAAGGTCCCCTTTAGGTAATTCGCTTTAAATGGGACACATGTTCTGTTTTTATTTTAGCTCAGGATGTTGCTCTAATTTGTTTGTAATTTGTTTAGATTCCTGAATGCTGATTGGCAGGAAACTGTGGTATATGAGACCGTATACCATGGGTATGACATCACATCACTTTTTAACATTTTAGTTGTGTTGGTAAATGGTTTTTATAGCAATAAAGTATATTGAGGGTTTGTAGTATATTGCCAATTTAACATAGCTAATCACTGTGTCCAGGCACTTTGCCATATGTCTTGCTTAAGAACAGCTTTTAGACATTTCATATTGGCCATAACGAAATAAATCCACACGGTACTATAGAGCCTAACTTTCGGGACAGCCTCTTTAACAATGCAGCTTGGAAAACCAAAGAACTCATTTAAGAAAGCAAATGAACCGGCACATTCTTGAACCATCACGAAAGATTAACCCCTTTCATTTTATTTCTCCTTGTGAAATTTTAAACTCAACCCTCAAACCTCTCCTGAGGACCCCCAGCTCATTCTTGATGCTCTGGACTATCTCCCCTGAATCAAGCGGCCAAGGGCTTGATAATTGGCAGGCTCAGGTGTGCCGGTTCTGGACGGCGTCTAATGCATGAAATGGCTCAGTGGTCCCCAGGAGAGGCTTGCGAGCTGTTGCCTTAGTCTGGGGAGGATTGTATAAGGTTAGGAATAGAGCACAACTACATTTAGGGCCGTGAATCAGCAAACTCAAACCCCAACGTCTGGGTCCCATTTGACTACGGAGGAAGAGACGGATGTTTTCTTTCCCCGTCGTGACATTCCTCCTCCCACTGTCACCCCTTTTGACCGGATCTGTGTCCCGCTGCGTGGATAGCTTTGGATCCTCTCTGATAGAAACTCCTAGTGGGCGCTGAGCCAGGCTAAAAATCCACTTCTTCTCTGCTCTGGATGTAGTGAGAGGAGGAGAGAAGGGAGGGGAGGAGAGACGGGAGTGTGTGTGTGTGTGTGTGTGTGTGTGTGGTGTCGTCTCCAGCTGTGGAATGTTGAGTCGGCAAGAAAAGCTCAGTGGCATGTCTGGAACCAATCAGGGAGCAGAAGGGCTCAGGACCAAAGGAGAGAGAGATCGACAGAAGGGGTGGAAAACGAGAAAATGGAAAGAGTTGGGAGTGGGGAGTTTTGCTTGGAGGAAGATCTGCCATGAAGGCAGCAATGAATGTCATTGTTTTACTCAAAGAAGAGGGCGGAGCTTTCGTTCCATATCTGAAATCCCCAGTTTCATTTGTTTCATTTGATTTGTTTCACTCTGTCACTCCATTTAATTCTGAAACACCCTAATGGAAGGAATAGGGAGAGGTATGGGTTAAGGTTGCGGTCAGATTTGATCAACTAAATGTTTGAAAACTTCCATCACAGCCCTCTCCATTGAGTCAACCAATCACATATGTTTCAGGGTAGTTATTCCAAGACATGTTGAGTTAGTGTAACTTCAAAGGTGCAGAGAATGAGGGGGAGGGACACGGGGGGGGGGGCAAATAGGAGTAGAGAACTAATGCAGGTCACCCCAGATCTCTGGAGGAGGGTTGTAGCATTGTGCCTGCTTCAAATTGACTTGCATATTGCATATGTTGTTGTGTTGAATTTAATCAGCCTAAAGTGAGCCTGTGTTTAGCCCTGGTTTCCTGCCCTATCTGGGACTGTCCAATTGTTGGAGTGGGCTTTTCCCTGTGAAGAAAACTTAAAAGCACCTGTTATGAATTTTTTTTTACAGTAAAATGTTGTTTTTATATTAAATGAATAAAATATATGTTGGCTAAATGACTATGATTATTTCATTAACTATTGGTACTCCACTTTACTATGTGCAATTTGTTTGGCCAATATTGTTTGTTGTGATGTTGAAAGACCCCCACTAGGGGGCAGGTCTTACCCACAGTAACAGCTTGACTCGCTTTCAAATTAGTTAACTTTATTCATTGATGCATCGTCCCCTTTTAAGTCTCTGTGAGACGTTTCATCTGCTAGTCTCTCTCTTCACCATATGCATTGTTACATAATTGTACATTTGTACTTCAGTGTCCACAGCTTTCTCCACCAAGGCTGGAAACCTGATCAGGTGTACATCTTATTCAAGGAAAATGATCCGAGGGCACCCTTTTTGGTGAATGACAGACCCTATTAGAGGAGAATGATCTGAGGACACACCTTATTGGAGAATGTCCCAAGGGCATACCTTATTGCAGGAGAATGGACCGTGGGCACACCTTATTGGAGGAGAATGGACCGTGGGCACACCTTATTGGAGGAGAATGGACCGTGGGCACACCTTATTGCAGGAGAATGGACCGTGGGCACACCTTATTGGAGGAGACTGGACTGTGGGCACACCTTATTGGAGGAGAATGGACCGTGGGCACACCTTATTGGAGGAGAATGGACCGTAGGCACACCTTATTGGAGAAGGATAGTGGGTCATTCAGCCCATCTTGGCAGACACTCACTCTGGCTTGTCAATCGGAAACCTTCCTGTTGCCAGCGGATCCGGCAGCAGTGTGGAATGGCTGTCTGCCCACAGCCGTGGCGGGAGACATTGTGATAAGTCTAACTCGAGTCCATTAAGACCAGGACCCTCAGTGTGTCAGGAGGGGTTGTCACCTGGCCGACACGGGTTGGACGGCTGTATCCGCTGACCGGGGAGCACGTTGTTCAGCTGGGGAGCACTCTAAATGAACGGGCCGAGCTGTTGTTAGGGGAGCGGGGTAATTAGACACAACACCTGGATCAGTGTTTGTGTTTAGATGGATTCTTTGATTTCCCGTCAGTGTCAGCCGAGACTCACTCAGCCTGAGTAAAACACACAGGAGCATGTGTCTCTTACAGAGACAGCAATCCTAAATGTCTCTGTCATTTATCTCACCTAGGCAGCCTGTCAAAACTAATCTGCCTGCATGTTTTTCACCGGTAATGCTTTCGGTACTGTTTCTGTGGATGGAAGTGTGGATGTGATGGCTTCTTATCCCTTCAGGACACCGGACGGGTAAGAGGCTGAACCGACCCGGCCAACACCTTCAGCGGACCTAGACAGGTACAGGCAATCAAGGGTGCCATCGAAGAGGACATTCTTCTGAATCAACACATCTCGACACAGCATGCTTGACAATTACACATCTATCCCCTCTACGGCGTTAACCAAATCAGGCTGTACATGTGGGTAAGGATCGTTGGTATGAGATAGTGTCGAATGGAAAGAAAAACACCCAGAAATAATCTCTCAGGCAAGGCGTCTGTGAGAGTGAGTAGGTGTCTTATCTTAATTTAAATTGATTCCGGGGGCCTTGCAAACGTGGCTCCGGTATGGCAACACACCGGTTGTTTTAAGGACCCGTTTTTGTCAAATCTTGGGTAATAAGAAAGGGCATTGGCATTTGTTCATAGTTCCCTTGCTCCAAGAACTCAGCTATCTTTTAACAGGCTTTTGTTTTTAATTCATCTCTGTAAATGTCATTTCTCTGCTGCACACCTCTCCTGGATACTTTACGAGTTTGCCTGTGTGCTTTTAGCCACCAAAACTGTCTATGCAGTCCTCCATTGTTATCTTCGCTTTCTCTTGTGAACAGACCTCATGGTTGAACATCCACGTGGCGTCCATGGGGTGGCTTTTGGGCACAGACTTGTCTTGCATGCATATTTTCTCCAGTTGGCTTTTCTTAATTTTTGTTATTTCGAAGATTAGTCGGTCACAGAGAGGGTGGATGGAGGCCGAAGAAGTGACTCAATTTGTTTCTAAATTCACAATAGAGTACATCAGGTGAACGTTTTTGTTCTTCCAGGTTCAGCCTTCAGAGAAATCCTTTCAGCAGATCTTGGTGCTGTGTTAAGAACATTGTTTAATTGAAATGTAACTGTTTCCCTGGCAACGAGCATATTTAATTGGTGTTTGATCATATATCGAAGAAAGTAAAGAGAAAGGTGTGTGCTGTTGTGTGTTTATGTCAATATCACGTTAAACACAGATTGCACTGACCTCTCACGCCCACCAGTGCAGTGTGCGTAGACTCCCAGCTAGACACTGTCATTTACAGACTGATGATCTGCCTATCAGCCCATAGGCCCTGAATAGAATGAAATTGTTAAACCACCCACGATGAATGGCTCCCGACAGCTAAATGATGAACAAACACGTGTTTTCCTGCACGGCAACAGTCCAAGTCCTAACTTTTCTATTTCCCGTTCATTTCATGTGGCAATTCAACACCAGAGTTCTGTGTGTGGATGTCAAGTGGAAACATGCGCACCATGTCAAAATGTCCCAGTGACGATGACGGCAACGAGGCAATTGCGATTAATTAACAAAGGAATACACGGAAAACGGCGTAACTTCTAAGCAGCTCAGTCACAGTGAAAATCCTCTTTAACAGGGCCTAGGGTGGGCTGCTGGTCTGAGCTGTTGTCTACTGTGCAGATGTACTGCTGCATCACAGGCAAGACAAAACACTTTAATATCCTCATTAACTTCCTGTTTAGATTTTTCAATGGATCCTACTTCTCTTCACCTCTCCGCCCGCCTGTTCATCTTTATTTGGCATGAAAGCAGCGAGGGAGGGAGGGAGGGAGGGTGCGAAAGCGATGGAGGGGGCTTCAGAGGGAGGGAGGGGGATTCAGAGGGAGGGAGGGGGATTCAGAGGGAGGGAGGGGGCTTCAGAGGGAGGGAGGTGTTTACAAGTGAAATTAAAAACCCATTCACTCTCTTCATAGTCATTTGTTTGCTGGCAGGTCAGTGGAGAAGCAGCTGTTAGTCGAACAGAGAAGAGGGAGCGAGATAAAGACAGAGAAGGAGAGAGACAGAACGAGGGCGATGATTGTGTTTGGATCTTTCCTCTGGAACTCTGCTCTATAGTGTGTCTCCTTTGAATTCAGACTCCTAATCGAAACATTCCGGATTCAGATCTGCTTGGATAATCAGTGCTTTTCAATACACTTTTCTGTACATAATTTAGAACTTTACCCAGATATTCCAGCTCATTACATTATAGTTGTATTTATTACTTCCTTTCATGTTAAGAAGCACAATATAGATTGTTTTGAGTCCAACAGACCAGCATCATGTCTTCTAAGTGGTGGCCATTGTGTCAGTACCACTCTGGTTATCGCCAGAGAACAATCCCAGCTGTTTCTTTTGGACCCACGATGGGTCCTTACCACGTGGACATTGTGTTGAGGTCCGACAGTGCCATCTACAATCAACATTACTTTTTTAATGGATAATGATGATTCCACTCTTAAGAACACCCAGTTTGGACCACTTTTGTGGGCTTTGGCTTGATTAGTGCTCTACATTGGAGGTGACTGAAGTTGGAGTCGGAATGCTAATCTGGGATCAGTTGCAGGTATTAAAACGTGAAGACTGTGGCCAACTGAATCTACTCATTATGGATACGGCCCAGGGTTAATCACACTGCTCAGAAGGAATCCAAATCTGACTCTGATACAAGCTCTTGCAACAATTGAGTCCGTAACCATGCCAGAGAAGGTCCTGGGAATCCTGTTAAAATCTGTTGTTGGGAAAAAAAATTATGTCTGCCCGTCTCGTAGAAGGTTTTAGGAGCATGTTGTGAGCCGTTTTCTGGACCAACTCTGAACCAGTAGGAAAATGTTTACCTCATCTGGCTCTACTCCGTAAGTCGCTCAGGAGAAGAGCGTCAGCTAAATGATTAAAATGCAAATGTAATCCTGACAGTTTGAGGTATTTTCTCCATCGTTGCAAATGATGATGAATGACTAATCCAGATGAGGAATCACAGCTGAACACAGAGTTCCACTTCAAACAGCCCCAGTGAATCTTATTGTTAGCCTACAATGTTGCTGTGGCAAGGTGTTTGATAACGTTCGCCTGACATGATTGATCTTTGCATACAGTTATAAGGATTCATGCATGTTAGAATGAAAACCTTTTTTTGCCTTTTCTATTATTTATAATTGTACGATAAGAACACCGTAAAACCTACAAAGCAGATGAGCACCTCTTTTGTCGTGGATACCTTTCACTTGTAGCAGCAGTGTGTTTTAAAATTGCTTAGCCGTAAACATCGTTCAAACTGGATGGACATTTTGCACTAATTCATATCAACACACACCAGTCAAACAGCGCTACATTTTGTTTGGCATTGAATCACTGGCCCATAATCTTGCACAAACATTTGAAAGGTCTTATCAATTTCAAATGACACAACATTTAGGTCTGGGTGCTTTAGCAGCTCCAGTAAACAGTAATGACCATTAATGAACGCTAGACTTGGCTCTGAGTTTGTCTGGGCAGTGTTTTAAAATCATCCTAAAATCTTGAGCTGGGACTTTTTATTACTCTCATGCCTGGTTTTAATAGGATTCCAGGGTCCTTCTCACAGAGACGTTGTGGATGTGGCCCAGTTTGGAATCAGCCATTTTTGTCCAGTCAAAAGGATTTTGATACCCATGAAAATAATCTCTGGTTCTCCATCCTCTCTTTACAGGGATGAAAGTCCCTAATCTCTGGCCAAATAAAAAACTTCAAAATAGCTGGATCAGCAGCCGCCACCGAGACACACAGCAACTCCAGAGTACTAGCAGAAATGCTTTGCTCTCACTTTCCTGTCCAAACACATTTAATCTCCAGTCTCTCTTCTCCGCACTCAACGCACACAAAAACACACATACAGCGGGGTCGGGAGGGATGTCAAAATGATGTTTTTCAAAACATTTCCGTGTCTGTCTCTATTGCTAACCGCTGTGGGGCCGGGGGTTCGTTCGGCTCTGAGGTCTGACAGGACTCAGAATGCGGAAGTGCAGAAGCGTCATCCGTAGGGATGAGGATCTACAGCTGTAGCTCACGATGTGCGCGTGCGCGGGTCTTCCAAAATGCATTATGAGTTGTCACATTTCTTTCTACCACCGCCGAGATCAGTTGTATAATAGTTACTGAAAGAGACCATGCGCAGGGGTAGGGATTGAATGACGGGGATATGCGTGTGTGCGTGTGTGTGTGTGCGCGTGTGTGTGTTTGCGTACACGTGTGTGTGCAAGGGGTATAGTTATCGCGTATGTGCAGATGAGAATTTATGTCTGTGTCCGCAGGATGCTGCTCACTCAGGCCAAGGACAGAAGCGTGATGTGAAAGGGATTATGGGTATTCTGTTCCCGGTCTCTGCGGCAGTCACTGGACATGCTGGCGAACATTCAGCCATGTAATTAGCATTCTTAACGTGTTTAATTAAGCCAGCACGATTTGTTTAATTATTTGGGAGGCATGAAGTAGCTTGGATTGATACCAAAAGACGAGGAACTTAGCTGGTTAGATGTTTCGTTGCCACACATTGTTGATGCCATCTATCATAAAACACCAGTAATAATAACACTCATCACTATTACCGATCACACCACACGCCTTACTTCACCCACATCACAAATTAGAGTGTTCGAAGATAAATTTAATTAATATGTTTTTGAGCGTGTATAATGAGATTCCAGCGAGGAAGACTCCGAGAGGATGAGGGAGGGGACTTTTCCAATTGTGGTGCCGCTCATTGGCCATTTGTTAACACCTGGCCAAGACTTTTCTTATAATAATAGATATTCTGTCCTCAAGCATTTGAATATCAATCAAGCCCTTATTCCCTAGCCAATCTCCTGAAACACTTGCTGACAAGAACAGCAACTGTTTGACCTTCACACACACACACACAGTAGCACGTTACTGTACACACAAAGGAGCACACATAAATTGGCATAATTGTGCAGACACATGCAGAACACACTCATACAGACGCACACACTCATAGAGCCGTTGTGCTGTCGTCTGTTTATTTCTTCAGTTCCTAAAGGATTTCTCCAGCTCCTGTAACATGTCAGCTGAGCTTGAGTGAGCAGGACTGTTGTGTTGGATACGGTGGCTTTGGCCCCTGGTGTCACGGAGTCTTCAAGAAACCTTCCCTCCCTCCCCAGCCGTACCTGTGTGAGAACAATACACTCCTAAAAACAACAGCACACATCGCTATCGCTTCTAACCAGAGACTGGATTACACATTTACTCATTTGCATGGACTTTTATACTCCAAAAATAATAATAATATAGGATGACAAATAAAGTACAAATGAAGACAAAAGGAGACGTTAATTTATGGAAAGCTCTGTTCGGCTGCTTTTATGTATACTTAAACTTAATCCTATATTGACCCCCCAAACACACACAGACACACACAGACACACTTACACACACACCACTATCAGCCCCATGGCTCTCCTGGGTGTGGTAAGCTGGGTCGGAGCAGCGCTGCTTTGAGGAGAACTGAAAGTAGTGTGCTGGCTGTGGTGGTGTGGGCTCTTCTGGGAAATAGAGAGGGAGAGCGAGGGTTTGAAGAAAGAGGAAGAGGTGAGGCCAAACTGAAGAAGTGCCACAGAGAAACAGCTCAATCGTAGCTCTATTTATGCTGTTTGGTTACCAAGGTGATGAGAATGGCAGGAGAGAGCAGTTGTTTGGCGGTGTGACTCCACTGCTCTTACCGAAGACAGTTTGGTCGTTGAAGATGTCCTGTCTTTTCATTCCCTTTTTTGTCTCATTAAATTCTTAAAGATTATTCAATCTGTATGGCTGTAGATTTAAAGACCCAAGGAGACATACATCTGTATCGCTGTAGCTTTACATTTTGTTCTGTAGATATGTCTAGGAAATTTCCATTTAAGCTCTTGCTAATGCATGAAATATAACTTTAAAATAAATAGTGGGCAAAAAACATGACATTAACTATAACAATTCATCAATTGTTGGCTGTCGAAGTGCAACTTCTTAAAATTTTCTTCAGCTTCTGTCCAAAATCAAAGTGCCTGAAATGAGTGTCAACAAATTGTGGTGGAATTCGCAGCAAACCCAATGACCTGATGCTAATAAAGGTGTGATTTTTGCATATACCTCTCATAACAGATGCTAGAGCGGTGGAATCAGCTAAGAGAATGTCTTCTCCACAGTATTAGCAGCTAACATCTTGCTAATAACTAGTTTAACAAGGCTGGCTTTAACTGATACATTGGCTAGCATTGACAAACAACAAGCTACCACAGAAAACAATTACTTTTAACTGGCAAGTGGGAGTAATTTCAGCGTCAGTGGTGAATCACAGAAGGGAACACTATTTCTGTTTTGTACTTGAGAAAGACAAACAATGACACCTTTAAATTGCGCTGTAAAGCTTAACTTCAGGACTTGTATCGAACAGTGTCCAAGATTCGTTGTCAGTAATGGTCCTATCGCATTTAAAGCGCGGACATAACATTCCCATTAACAGTTCTAGTAAATATACACAAATACATCTAGCAATTTGTCTTGAGAGATACAGCCACTGAGGCGCTGTGGTGTTTCTCTCCGTGCGGTTGTGGGGATGGCAGGGCGGAGGGCGGAGATTAGCTCCATTGTTGTTGGCATAAATTGCTTTGGCCAGCCTGGCTGCCTCTACTGGGTAGCTCTCTCCTGTTGATCGATCTAATCCTCTGCTATAATGAGTTTCTCTCCCCGGACAGTCTGAGTGGGGCGGGCCACACTGAGAAAGAGGTGTGTGTGAGCGAGAGAAAGATCGAAAATGGAAGAAAAAAAATCTAATACATGAGGAGATCTCAAGTATCTGTTGGAGAGGGTCAGGTTCCAAAAGGAGAACATGATGTATCCAAGAGAGCAAGATGTCTGGGCCTAGTGAGAAAGAAACAGAGAGGAGAAGATGGAAATGAGGGGGATGTAATGAAAGAGTTGATACTGCTGTGATGACATAGATCAGTGAGTGACGGTTTCAGGCAGACAGAGACAAAGACAAGCAGGGCGGACAATCAGACCTCCATAGAGGTGTTCATGAGCCCATAAAGGGTTATGAGATCCTGCACTACATGTCAATGGCTCGATCGATGAACAGTTGTCCCTTAAATGGTCCCACATTCCATGAAATATACCAGTTTTGACCAAAACCTATCCACAGCACATTGGGTGTGGTTTGGGCAATAGACAGGGACACATGCAGATGTGATTGTGATCTCGGTTTCCATTGCAGCCCAGCTCCAATTCCACTTCTGACCTTGTCCATCTGAGAGATGCTTTTCACTTTCTTCCTCTTCTATGTTTGACATCCACTGTGTATTCATTTGGTCAGTTCATTCAGTTTCGGTTGAATTTGTGTTTCAAGAAAACATTCTAGGCTCCGTGCGTCTATGAAATGACTTTGCATGAATTTGCTCAAAACAAAACCAATAGCTCCTCTGTGGGTTTTTCTGCCAACTCCTTGCCATCTCCTCATTCACCAAATGAAGTGTCTCTAATTGCGTTATGTTAAACTGTTGGTCAACAAAAGTTGCCAAGGTGAATGCACCAATTGACACTGATGCTGTATTTAGGCTGACAGCTGGAATCCTGTCCTGACGGGGACAAGGAATAGCCTGGTAAGACCTGAATCAGTGCAGTCAGCCAGGGCTGTTTCATCATCTGCTTTCAGCTGGATCAAGGCCTCATCTACCACATCAGACTGTGTCATTCTGTCTTGCATCGCCTCGATGGTGAATGACAACAGCAACCAGGTGCCTCTGGAATTCAGAAACACCCCAGTGAATTTACATAGAAATGACCCCTGATAGAAATGTGTAAACAAAATCAAGCCCCAGGGATAGGGTTCGTGTCTGTGTGCTGTTGTCTTCATCCAACCATGTGTGTGACTGCGTGTACATCTGTCTGTGTGTGACTGCGTGTACATC
>JACXGJ010010200.1:0-22439 GCA_016801105.1 Esox niger | reverse complement strand
GACCTGGGGGGGACTGTATCCTGACCTGGGGGGACTAATTCCTGACCTCGGGGGGACTGTATCCTGGTTTATACAGTCTCTCTTTCTGTCTGGTAATCCCCTCCACATTACCTGTGCATTACCTGTGAATTACCTGTGCATTAAGAAGGCATTGGTAGAGCTATATAGACACAGGGACACAATGTCGGCCCTTGACTCCTAGTCTGTAACTCAGCCTCACGCCTTGGAGGCTGATAGTGTCTGCCTGAAGACTATCTCCCAAACACTCAGAATAAGATTACTGCGCCGGCCGCACATCCTTCCTGCTTGTTCCTGTCTGATAACTGCCGATGCTTTTAGCTGCCTCGTCTCTGTGTGTTTGTGTGTTCTTGTTCGCATCTCTCCTTTGGTGTCAAGTGTGTAGATGATGTATATATCTGTGTAATGAACTTTGTCGTTCTGGATTTCCCAACTTTCTCTCCAATGTATTTGTTTTGTATTACCTTTTAAACTCATTCCCCATAATTAGCAAACTTGTTTTTTTTTGTGTAATGAATGACATCAGTACAATTGTCTAGAAAAGGGTAAGTTGGGCAGGTGGCGATCACGGTTTATCCTTCTATCTCTCCTGTGTAATGAACGGAACTCTGCAAACTAGAAGATTAATGTCCTGACATCGTGGTTTTCAGTCCGGCCATGTGGTCTGTAGTCTAGATAGTGATCCACTTGCATCACTATGCAGTAATGAAGAATGATGTCCATAGCTGAATAATCCACACAAATTGGTTTACAATATAACAATAACTACACTATTACTATGGTATTTGTCAAATTAAACCACATTAGAATGGTGAGGTTTAGGGATTACATTATGTGGTTGATACCAAATGGCTAGAAACAGCAAGTCATAAAGATGCCCATAAATATTAAGAGGATGAATGAGATTACATTGTATATTCTAAATGACTATTGTTTTTAAGTCTCTCCTTAATCTGCTCTTTAGTTAAATGGATGTAAATCTTTTGATTCTGGCGTTTCAGAAGGAAAGCGGGGTGTGTGTGCGTGTGCATGCGTGCGTGCGTGTGTGTGCGTGCGTGTGCGTGCGTGTGTGTACGTGTGTGTGTGTGTGTGTGTGTGTGTGGTGGTGGGGGGGGGTCAACAAACACTGTCACATTTTGCTCTAACATTGATTTCGCCAGGGGAGTACTCCAGCAGGGGCTCTATATAGTGTGCACTTTGCTGATTCCATTCCTGGGTTGGTAACATCGATAGAGGCCATGTTTTACTCCATACCTCCGGCCTGGTGATTGGGCGTGGCCCAGAAGGGTTGTGTTGCGACAGCCAGGTGCATCCTTATTGTGCACTGATGACATCACAGGAAGTGCCGCTCCTCGGGGTTCTAAAACTCAGCAGTGCTCTGTTCTTTTCCTGCAGGAAACAATGCATTCAGTGGTTGGCGGTGTGTGTGTGTGTGTGTGTTTTTGTGCGTTCAACATAACCTTGAGTTCAGGGGAAACCTTGAGCATAGGTTTGTGAGGGAAATATAGATGAAGAGGATAGATAATGAGAGAGGGACAGAGCAATACAGAGAGAGAAGGGGCAACGAACAACAGCGAGAGACAGAATATAGGGTAATTAATCTACTAGGATGAATATGGAGATTAGAGAAGATGGTGCTTAGAGCTGAGGTCACTGCACAGAAGGAATGTGTAGGCCTGTCTGTCTCACCTCAGACAACCTGTGTGTGTGTTTCTCCGTGTGTGTCTCCAGGCGGGGTACGAGCTGGTGTCGGTGGATGGGGAGTCTCTTCAGCGTGTGACCCACCTGCATGCGGTGGATGTCATTCGCCGGGCGTTCAGCAACAAGGCCAAAGAACCCATGGTGTTCGTCGTCAAGATCCCCAAAGGACCCTGAAAACCACAGCTTCCTGTCAGACATGCTCCAGCAGAACTAGAAGCTGGTCTACAAGGATGTCCTGGGAACCACAGCTTCCTGTCAGACATGCTCCAGCAGAACTAGAAGCTGGTCTACAAGGATGTCCTGGGAACCACAGCTTCTTGTCAGACATGCTCCAGCAGAACTAGAAGCTGGTCTACAAGGATGTCCTAAGGCTCATTCATCCACCCAATTTCAGACTGGAAATTAAATGCTGGTGTTTTTAGTTACGTTTTAGTCTATTCACCAGTGAGGAGAGTACCTCTATCACTGTCCAACGAGTTTGATTCTCCTTTACTATGGTTGTTTCCATAGCAAACAGTAACATACAGCTAAAACAAAAATGATTAACTTCACATTATACGTACATACAGTATATTGTGACTGTGGTCTCATCTACAACTCCTCTGCCTATGAATATAATGCAATAAATACTATTTATCACTGCTATTTATCAAAGACCTGAATACACAGTGTCCCCATTGATATGAACTGTTGTTGCTAGATAAAAATATGATATTTTCTCATCTTAAGGATTCTTAGCTGGCTTTTTTAACATCTAACTATATTTTAAAACAAAACGTTGTACGCAAACAGACTCAGTCATCCACCCACGCAACAAGCTTTGGCCCACAGGCATTCAGGCATGCGTTACCACCCCCCACCACACGCACGCGCACGTGCGCACGCACACACACACATACACACACACCGGCACAGGCACGCACAGGCACGCATACACATGTAACCAACCACTTCCTGGGAGCATTTCAGTCCATGGGGGTCCTGCCAGAGAGAGAGATTACTGTGTCCAGCGTTATGAGATTTATAGTCCAGATTAAGCCTCTGTATTATGTCAAAAGTCATAGTTGTGGTTTAGTGGATGTCTAGGGGATTAGTAGAAATGTAAAACAATGTTTTTTCTGGCCAACACACTCCGTGTTTCTGGAGCAGGTCATCACTTTAAAGGCTTGATTACACTGACTTGTGGACTGAGCCTGTACAGGCATGTGGTGGACTTGGAGGAAAACAAAAAGATATATAGAAGATATGAGGACCAGTGGTAAGGCTTGAAGAAGGACTGGTGAGAGAGAAGTTGGGAGAGAGACTAGCAGAGAAGGGCTGGGACGCAAGAACTGAGTTGAAGTGAGTTTGTGGGAGTATCACTTTAATCCTGTGAGTTAGGTCCAGCGAAAGAATAGATAGGACAGGAAAACTGGAGCAGGTGGAGAGGGGCAGGAACAGAGTCTGAGAGAGAGGGGGGAGAAAGAGAGTCAGAGAAAGAGGGGGCAGAAAGAGTCAGAGAGAGAGAGGGGGCAGAAAGAGAGTCAGAGAGAGAGAGAGGGGGCAGAAAGAGTCAGAGAGAGAGAGGGGGGGCAGAAAGAGTCAGAGAGAGAGAGGGGACAGATAGAAAGTCAGAAAGAGAGAGTGGGCAGAAAAAGAGTCAGAGAGAGAGACAAGGGCAGGTAGAAGGGGGCCTTTGGAAAGTATTCAGACCATTTTTGTTAGATTTTGTAATGTTAAACTGTTATTTACAACTAATTAGTTGTAAAAAAACATTTTGGACATCAATCTACACACAATACCCCATAATGACAAAGCCAAAACATTTTTCCTGAGATATCCTTGAAAAATCTATTCTATCTGTGGCATATTTCATTGGGTGGACCTATCTATATAAGGCGCCAGACTTCACAAAGCAAAAATCAAGCCATGAAGTTCAAGGAACTTGCCTTCAACCTCCAAGATAGAACTGTGTCATGATATACTCTGGGGAACATGAAAATATTGCTAAAGCATTTGAAGTTCCCATGAGCACAGTGGGCTCCATGATTGTAAAAAAGAATAACTTCGGACCCACAGAAATTCCAAGAGCTGGTCATCCACAAAAAACAAGTAACTAGGCAGTAAGGGCCTTGGTTTAACAGAGCTTCAGAAATTCTCTGTAGAGATGGGAGAACCTTTGCAGTCTTTGCAGTGCTACATGAATCAGGACTTTATTGTAGAGATGGGAGAACCTGTCAGAAGGACAACAGTCTGCAGTGCTACAGGAATCAGGACTTTATGGTAGAGATGGGAGAACCTGTCGCAAGGACAACCGTCTTTGCAGTGCTACATGAATCAGGCATTTATGGTAGAGACGGGAGAACCTGTCAGAAGGACAACAGTCTTTGCAGTGCTACATGATTCAGGCCTTTATGGTAGAGACGGGAGAACCTGTCAGAAGGACAACAGTCTTTGCAGTGCTACATGAATCAGGCATTTATGGTAGAGACGGGAGAACCTGTCAGAAGGACAACAGTCTTTGCAGTGCTACATGAATCAGGCCTTTATTGTAGAGATGCTAGACAAAAGCTACTTACTGCTAAAGGCACTTCTACAAAGTACTGAATAAAGGGTCTGAGTACTTATGTACATGTGATTTTTCAGTTATTTTCAAATTGCACATTTTCTAAAAAACATGTTTTTGCTTAATCATTATGGGATACAGTAAGTTTATATAATTATATAAGTTGATATATTTATTTCTAATTATAATTAAACATGTAATAAACATGAGGTTCATCCATAATGGAATCATCAAGAAGAAACATATTGATTGATGATAATAAATCTTTTTATTTACACCTTCTTTTTGGATCGTATATAGTTTCAGTATTGTAAGAAGTTACAGGAATTTGTTTTGCGCAATAGAAAATATAAAGGTAATTTGTGATACAGCCGTATATGCAGAACCTCAGTGGTCAATTGATAAAAATGTTAACTAATTGTTAAGTCATATTCTGTATGGCCAGGATTTATTTAATGGCATGACAGTGGAAACATCAGAGTGGAAACTTGCCTTAGATATGCACTCTATCTGTAAATTATAATAACGTTGCATGTACACCTAGTTAAAACAATTATAATCTGTTCTTAGAAATAATATTTTTTGAATAAATACATAGGTTTGACAAGTGCAAACCTAGGTAGGCCATTTTAAGATTTGCCTTGAGTGGCACCCTCTGATGTCATAGCCCGTGCTTAAGAACCAATACGAAAGGTTCCCATTCCGTCTTGTGCTATGCCATAACATACCTGGACCCCTTCAGACAGCTTTCATGTGTTCATTTCAACAACCACTACTTCACGGTGACATTTCATATCTTTAATTAAAAACAAAGTAATTTTGTACAAGACATTTACAGCATGAAAATATACAGAAATGACAACAAACACCATGGATTAATAAAGAAACGGAAACACTGAAAACAAAATATGATTGAATATTTCAGCACACTACGGAATAAAGTAACATGACAAATACAAACGTATTACATTGCTTTGGTCTAGTCGCCCTGTCTACATTTCAAATATATATTTTTGTATGCGTAAAGGACTAGAATTTTGCTCTATATGTATCTCATTCGCTGTTAGACATTTACAAAGAAAATTGTTAATATTGAGTTATAAAGCAATGTGCTATGTGAAAAAGGCCACCCAGACTGCACTGTGCTTTTACTGAGGGAGTCCTTTACAGTTCACTACATCTATACTACTTGTTCCACCTGCCAGAGTCAGATGCAATGCCACATCCAAACTGTGACAGAGGATAGGACGCAAATACAATATGTTGGTGAGTACATTAACATGTATCCAAAAATACAATAATTCTAAAATACTCTTGTTAATATAAAAGTTTGATTAAAATGTAGACATGCTTTGCTAGAACAATTTCCCTACCAATCCGGTTCATATGGACATCATGATACCTGATGGAAATGTGAAAATGACGGAAATCGTCGAAACCAAATATAACACAGATCATAATTTTTTTCTGTTTGAGTTTGGGCATACAAAGTGAGTACGCCCATTATTAATGAATGTATAATGCCACTAGCGTTAGGTGCAACAGCTCATGCACAGATTAAATACAATGCAGTAACACTGATTAAAGTGGCTGGTCATTTTAAAGCTACATTTTCTTACGTTTTTACTAGTTCAGGTTTACTTCTCTTATCATCTTGGACAATCAGAGGTGTTTATGTGACAAACGCCCACAGTATTACCCTAATCTGCTAATAATCGACTTTTTAGTATGCATGTAAGCATACTCAATGTCGACAGTATGCGCTAAGGGCAGGAGGACAGGCTCGCATGCACGCATTCTATTGGATGTGGATTACGTTCCATTCCTCAAAGATACATCTTGAATTGTGAAAAATGTATTCCCTGTTGGCTCATACATATAGTGAAGTGAAGATACATTTTTCTATGTGAAGAACACGTACATAGTTGTTATTATTTCGATTATGCTTTGTATGTTAATACTTTGTGTGTTAATACTTTGTATGTTAACAATTGTAGTCTGAAGATGACAAACGCATGGAATTATGAAGATGATATTGTGTGATATCGATAATATGGATGATGATGTAACACCAAATGGAAAACCTGAATGAACCAAGATGACCATTCACGTGCTAACCAATATACACTGGCAGGGGGCTGGAAATCTCCCACATTGCTCTAAGTATGTTAAATCAAAGTGCATTTTGGGCGACAACAGAGTGGAATTTGAATCATGACTTTGTGTTTGTTCAAGACCATGTGAATACAGACGTTTTATAATACACGCTCCTCTTTCCAGACCCACTTCAATTGTGATTGATCATCTCATTGAGATGTGTAGCGCTGTTATGGTAATATACAACTATTTATTATACTTTGGATATTAAACCCGGTGTTGCTACCTCAAAATATATTCAGGTGCTATAAAAATATACATCATCGTCATCATCTTCATCATAGATCATATTGATTCCGTTCTTCCTTTAAATGCCTTTGTAGCGTGTCTGTTCTACATGTTAATATACAAGACCACTAGCTCAGTCCCTTGTTAAGAGTATGCACGACAGCAGACTTCCATCTTTATCAATGGTTCCCAGCATAGAAATGTAATTGCAGCCCAGCACTTGTATTTCCATGGTTTCCAGTGGTGGCTAAAATGCTGACCAGAGGTTTACAGTTCCCGAAGTACGACCTCTACCAAGGCCATAACACCACCACTCCAAACAGTTCCATAATGACCTGCCTGGCTAATGGTAATCTATCATGCACTGTCCAGCACAAACCCTTATATTACCTGGACAGTAATATAATTCACCCAGACAAGGGGAAAACATACAATCATGGCATCCACCTAACCTACATGTCAGTGAATGTACCTCACAGTCCAGAATAGACAGGAAGACTAAGAAGTGTTATTTGGCTTTTCTGATTGGATTGCATGAGGGGAGCGGTGCCTGGTAAAAAAAGTCTTCACAATCCAGAGTGTGTGGCACTGAGAGGCCAGGGAGACAATCCACAGTTCTACAAGGATGTTGTTGGTTACTCGGTGCCACCATTGGGCAAAGTGCCACCACATTATCACTGCAACATGACCCCTGACCCCGCTGTTATACGACCCCCGACCTCACACATACTGCTGTGACCTCACAAATCCAGCGATCCACTGACTTCACTGATGCATCACCATGTACTCACACATCCAAGATGGCTACCTACAAGTGCCGGCAGCCTTGGCAGCATTAGTACCTCTTCTGTGGGTTTATTGGCCTGCAGTGATCAGCCGTCTGAGTTGGTGCACATCCACAGTTACAGAAGTGAGACACACTGTCTCAGCATTAACATCCTTGACCTTTCTCCACTGGCCCGTCAGATAAAACATCAAAACCCATGAAAACACAGTATCTCGTAAAAAAGTCTGTTTCTCTGATATGAAAGTCAGTGCTGAAAACGGGAGGGAGAGAGCGTGCACTACTGAGCGATTTAAATATACCTTAAACTTTCATTAAAGTCTGGGAAGTATAGATGCCAGCTGGTCCAATCCACAAATCCCGTGTGGCTCAGGAAGAGGGGACCTCCCAATGGGCAGTAGGGTCTTTCCATAAACGATGCAAAAAAGTACATTGTGTCAAACAAAGCCCAGGTACTACCTCTGTAGTCATTTAAAACACCAGCTTGTTTTCTAGCCAAAAGAAGTGCAATAAATAGGGATTTGTGTTCCAGACTGGAGATGTCCTCTCAGGAGCAGTGATGTGGAAATCAGACCATTTCAGGGTGCTGAGGATGAAAGTTTTGGGGCTAGAGGACACTCCCATCAGGTCTCCAACGTGTGGTCCTTCTAGATCTCAGTAGCGGTGATCTCCTCAAAGTGTATATCATTGCTATGGACAGGGTATTCCTCTGCATCTCGGTTCTCCAGCTCTAAACTGAGTTTTCTCATTAGCCTCTCCAGGTCCCTGTTCCTCCGGTACATGTGAATGTAGTTCTGCTGCAGTTGTTTCTGGTACTGGATCACCTGGGTGACAAGAGGGATATTTGGGTGAATTCTGTTAACTATCAGTGTAAGCATTATGCCTCATGTATTAAAGATCTTTGAGCATCAAAACATAGCACACATATTCAATATTAATGGCCAATAGGCATGGAAACTCAGAATGACTCATTTTAAAAATAGGTAGAATCCAACTTTCTTGTCCTCTTTACCTTTTCCTTCTCCTCTTGCCAGACTCTCCTCTCCTCCTCAAACCCCCCCAACTGCTCCTCACTGCTCCTCCTCTCGTACATCAGCTCTGCCTTCAACCGTTCCACCTGAGCAATTGATCGGTTGATTAACTCAATGACAGACGGATTTCAAATATCCAGGAATGGGATGACACAGTGACATGGTTGGATGTGGAGCCCACCTGTTGCCTGAGTCCCAGCACTGCTTCAACGCTCTGCCTCTGAGCCTTGGCCTCGTCACTCTCCCCTCCCCACCCCAGCCTACTTTCCTCCACCTCACGGTACCCCACAGATGGGCTGGGCACCCCTCGTCCGCCACCACGCCCCTGGGGGAGGGGCAGGCTCATGCATTGGCTCTTGGTGGTTGGGGGCTGACCTCCAGGAAGAGAAAGATAAGCTCCTCCGTGATTGGCCAGGGCCTCTCGGAGGCGGGCAGACTCCTCCTCCAAACGTCCAACTTTCTCACGGAGCAGCTCGGCTTCACTTTTCCTTCGCTGCAGCTCATTCTCGCAGACCTCCAGCTCCAGGGAACGTGTTCGCAGGGCCGACCCAGCCTCCTGGCCTTTAGCCTGGCTGTTCTGGAGATCAGTCCTGGCCTCCCGGAGCTGGGATTTCAGGACGACCAGCTCGCCACCCTTCTGGCTCAGCTCTGACTGAAGTTCCTTCAGCTGCTGTTTCAAAAGGGAGATCTCACCTGACTTCTGACAAACCTTGGCGACGGGGAGAGCAAACAAAATGTAGATTTTGTACACATCAACTCCCCACAAAAGATGCAGAACTTGGTTGAGTCAATCATGTCAAATCAACATATGCACACGTACCAAACATCTTTGCACATTTATAAGTCAACAATAAGTCCTTATTGACTTTGTTTCTGTGTAGGTCATCTTTGGTCAAATTAGTTAAGGAAAAAGAATACAGCCCATGCAGTGAAAAAATATTTACTTGCATTTTATGGTACATTCTGTAATTAAAATATGAATAAATTACACAGGTAACCCTGTTTTGGTATATTACTAATTGTAGTTATTATTTATTGGGTAATTGTGTAATTATTGACTGAGTGATGATTTTTTGTCATGTGTTTATGATTTTTGTTAATAACAAGTGTTTCAATTTTGACCTGCATGTTTAAGGGGAATGATGATGAATATCTATGATTTGTCAAAGCTCATAAATCGCTCGAAGTATTCATTGAGCTTTCTCTCTATGTATCCTTGTCATTTTTTCCATCTCACTGTCCTGAAAAGTGATTTTTGATTGGACAAACAAGAACTGTAACCTCTCACCTCCCATTTGGTCTCCTCTAGACGTGGTCCCAGCTGGGTCTGTTCTCGCTGTATGGAGGCACACCTTTTCTCTAGCACCTCCCTGTTCTGCATCAGAGAGGAATAATCCTCCTGGAGCTTCTTTTTCTCCTGCTGCAGCTGAAACACCTGGAGCAGACACCATGTTGCCCCCCATCATTTCACAGCATGCGATGTTACACATCATATCTAGAGTCTAACTCTTTGAGAACTGAAGTAATATTCAGCTTTTCTCTGTAGCTGTAGGACCTTCTATGAGCTTGTTTCATCTTAAGGAATCAGTCCGTCTGTACATCCACAGTATGTATCTGTCTCTGTCTTTATCTATCTGTGGCCCTACAGTACAGTATGTGTCTGTATCTATGTGTTTATCTATGTCTATATCTATAGTATGTGTCTGTATCTGTGTTTATCTGTCTAGATCTACAGTATGTATCTGTATCTATGTGTTTACCTATGTCTAGATCTACAGTATGTATCTGTATTTATGTGTTTATCTATGTCTATATCTATAGTATGTGTCTGTATCTGTGTTTATCTGTCTAGATCTACAGTATGTCTCTGTATCTATGTGTTTACCTATGTCTAGATCTACAGTATGTATCTGTATCTATGTGTTTACCTATGTCTAGATCTACAGTATGTATCTGTATCTATGTGTTTACCTATGTCTATATCTACAGTATGTATCTGTATTTATGTGTTTATCTATGTCTATATCTATAGTATGTGTCTGTATCTGTGTTTATCTGTCTAGATCTACAGTATGTATCTGTATCTATGTGTTTACCTATGTCTAGATCTACAGTATGTATCTGTATCTATGTGTTTACCTATGTTTATATCTACAGTATGTATCTGTATTCATGTGCTTATCCATGTCTATATCTACAGTCAGTATCTAATCTGTAGTTACCTGTAGTTGTAAGGCCTGTTGTACCCTCTGGGCCTTCTGTGTTGCCTGTTTCATCTTAGAAGAGCAGCTTTGTCTCAGCTCCTCTAACTCCCTCTCACATCGACGCTGCTTCTCCTCATACACCTAAAGCACAGGAGGTCAGAAGGCAGAGTTTTGAGGTTACAGACAGATGGGAACCAGCACAGTTAATGGAATAACTTAGCTAAGTCAGTAGAAACAGCTGGCACAAACACACATTTTATGTTGGTTCTTGAAGCAACACTTTAGGCCTGCACAGACCCCTGACATTACACAGACATGACCCACACCAAGCTTGCGTGACTTGTGTTAATAAGGGCAAACTGTGGTCAAATGTTTTCCAGTTCTAAAACTGAAAACAAAAATGGTTGTTATTGTAATCCAGGTAGTCCCTTCCTGTTTCATTACATTTCCCTATAATCCTCCCCTCTCACCTGACAGATGGCAGCCTCGTTTTCGTCCAGGTTCTCTCTGAGCTGCTGTAATTCCAGGTCCCTCTCCCTCAGCTTCTCCTCAAGCTCTCTCACCACTCCCTCGTAACCCTCCAGGAGAGGAGGCGAGCGTCCACAAGACCCGCTGTCTGACAGGGGCTGGCCACGCCCGCTCAGCGACCCTGTGCTCTTACTGGACGATGATCGTCCACTGTCCGAGTTTGAGTGACCATGGGAGGAGGAGTGCACATGACCTCCATTGGTTCCCGACCCTCCGGTGGTAATTGCGGTTCTCCCAGTCACAGGCTCCAGGCCCACCCCGGACCCCCCTGACCCGGAAGCTTCACTGTGGGCCAGACTATAGCCTGTGCTGCTGTGGGTTGGGAGGCTTGACAGGGAGTTACGTCCAGAGTCTGACATAGAGCAGGACTGGCTGCTACGAGCGTTGCGTCCGCTGTACGAAGCAGAGGAAGAGCATACCAGGGATACGACGTTGCCATAGCTCCCTGTGCCATTAACCACTATATTCCCATTATTCCCATTGATAGGCAGGAGCAGGTTGAGGCTTCCCTGGCTTTCAGAGAGGCTGCCCCCTTGTCTGGGGGAAAGGTACTGCACAGAGTGACGATTCTTGGGGACCACCGGTTTGAACGCTGTGGGACGGATCAGAATCTTCTCCATGTTCTGAATATAAATGGAAGAAATGTTTTGTTGATAATGGCTATCAATCATGTCACGTGCATTCACAGAAAAAACTGTTCATGGTGAAACATTGTTTAATACTTAAATACTAAATTAATATAATTGTCATGATTTTCCTCATTGCCGAATGTAAAACTCGAAGCTCTGGAAAAATAAACGGTCAAATCAAATATGTGATCGATATTAGCAGGACCACGCTTAAGAAAGCCTGGTCACCACTCTTTAAACTGACAGGGTGGAAGGTCACTGAAAGCTTAATTAGCTAAATTGAAAGTCATTGGTTTTCAGTAAGCAGTTTTCTTGAGTATGCCATGACAGAAGAGAGACAGAGGGAGAGAGCCTGAGGCTATACAAAGACAACAAGAAAGAGACAGATAGAGAAAGACAGGAAGAGCTCAACATGAGTCTGTTAAGCAGTTTTCTTAATGATTTTTCACAGGCCCCATTGAGTGAGTCAGGAGACAGCCCCAACATTCATTATAATGCATTAGTCTTTTTCTGAACAGTGATTAAGATTCCATCCTGCTAAATAACCAATTAGACAGCAGGAGAGCATCCATGGCAAAACAAGTGAGTGCCACTTAATAGGCCTAGCACCCACCCACCGGTAATTGGATAATATAAGGTATTAAAGTGTTTACTAAAGCATTAGCTGGAATAATGTCTGCTAAATGACTATTGTCAACAGTTACTAAGGTCAAACTAAAAGAACAACCACTATCCATCTTAAAATAATGGAGATCTAATTATTTTTTACAGTAAACCTGAAGGAATGGTTCATAGCTTTCAAGGCAAAGACACTAAATTGGATCTGTATTCAAATAATTAATTAGCTAAACAGTGCCTACTAGTATACACTCCCTTCAACTAGTTCAAGTTTGGTTATGTCATTGCCTTAGAGAGTTTTGTGTTTTAAAATCACAAAACTGCTACATTAAAGCAAGGTGGCGACAGCATCATGTTATGGGGATGTTTCTCATCATTAACGAGAAAATGTATTGGAAAATGTACAGAAAAGTACTTCAGGAAAACATGCTGTGCTCTGCAAGAATGCTTAAACTGTGATGGCAGTTTAACTTTCTGCTTGAAAATTATCTCAAGCAAAAACCATAGTTTTTTGTCATTTAATGCTCCTAACTGGAAACAAATACATATGCTATTTTAGTATTGAATTTTGAGTTCATAACTTTATTTCAAAAAAAGAAAAAGTTTGATAATGGTGTGTAATTAACGCTGTGCTTTTGAATGCTGGGTCAACAAACAAACAATCCCAGAGTGTTCTCTCTGCGGTTCAGTCAGGCATCAAAGCAGGTGATGAGTGTACCTCAGCAACACCAACGGTTGTAAACAACATCTTGCCGTCTCTGCTATGGGACAATAAGCAGTACTGGAAGGCTGTTTTTTATTGTATTTGGGTAAAGCCTTTGACTGTCAGATCTGAGGGCCTGCAGTCTAAACCTTAAGCTGGGTCTATGAGAGTAGCTTAAAGTTTTCTTGAGCCAACCTTTTTGTCTGTAATAATACTGTGCTTGCAGTAGATAATGCCTTCATCCATCTGTATGATTTTATAGTGGTTGTGAAATGGCTAGTGAGTTAGTACCGCGGTTGGCGCTGATAGCATTTCAATCGCTAACATCACTCCCACTAAAACCGTGAAGTTGATCCAGGACGTTTTTGTTGGGCGATGGTAGCAACAGGTGACAGATGTCGCTCTATTCTATTGTTGGTTTGAGCCCTGCGTGGGCTGTTGGAGTAAAGTGGTCACACCAACCGTAATATTCTTAATAAAACAGGTCCTCACGGATCACTATGCTGACCACTCCACAACATAGTATGAATAACATGCTTTCTTTGATATTCATTTGCTTAACAATACCAAAATCTGAGCCTACTGCAACCTGCATTACCCCAAAAAGTAAAATCCAGTATTGTTTTCCTGTTTAGCAATTGGAAATCCTTCATCCATGTTGCCAAGAACAGTAAATCCTTGTAAGAATAACTCTCCTTACAATTCTGGTGGATGGCAAAAAAGTTTACAAACTTGCCAAGAAAGATGTACGACTCAATGAAGCAGCTGTAGTTGACCACTCTACAATCCGCTTCTTCACAAACACCCTTTTAACACTCTTGGTGTTGACTTCTAAATCCCAACTTCCTTAGCTAACACCTGAACAACTGGTAGACATTTCACTGCGGTCACTCCTAACCCTAACCCTCTATTCATTTCAGTTTTACGCCACCACCGGTTTGGAACTAACTTTAAAAGACACTGAAACGTGACAATTTTGTTACACCTCACTCCTTAATCTAACCAAGCTGCTAGTCAATCAACGAACCGATGACAGTAACCAATAATGTTGAATACAAATCCCTTTACTAGAAGGTTAGAAGATCATACACAGATATGATCACTTGGGGAACCACCTAAATCCCCTCCAACACTTACCTTCTCCAGTTTTCCGGACACAGGGATGAGTTTAGGGGGTGGACCACCGATGTTCCCGTTTAGACCTCTGTTATCCTTCTGATCGTCCGAGTCACTGCACGGACTACCGAATGTCACGGCACGGTTATCATTCCAGTCTCCCACAGTCACAAATCCTTGGTTCCCATTTCCGGCATCACCACCACCACCTGCAGCACCGCCGGCAGAGTTACCCGCCCGGGGCTGCTTCTTGGTGGGTAGCGGTGGCGGCAGCGGCTGGGTGGTCTGGAGCTGGGTCTGATTGTTGATGACCAGTAGTTGTTCCAGGGAGCTTCCACTGCGGAGAGTGTTGCTGTCGCCTTGGAGACGGAAACAGCTGGTTGTTGGGGTGTTACGGCGTGGCTTGGCGCTGAAAAAAAATATCAAAGACATCATTGAATTACAGTGGCAAGAGAGCTGATACGATCAAAGTGACAAGCACTCGCACACAACGAGAGGGAGCGGCGCCCTACCTGAACTCGCTGGCGGCTCTGCAGTGTCGCTGCTCCTGATAGGTCCGTCCGGAAATGAGGCTGCTGACGGAGCCCATGGTTGCTCCGGGACCACAGGATACACAGGGCCCTCCGACCACAGGGGACAGGGAAACAATGTCAAGGCTGCTGGGAGGCTTGGGGTGGTCAGTCACGGACACAGGCAGGGTCTGGACCAGAGCCATGGCACCAGGACGCCAGACATGAATCAAACACACACTCTGCAGGGAGACAGAGGGAAGAGTTTGGATTTCACTCCTACCGCTTTGGGCCTTTATAAAGGCTGATGTTTACAGGACACGGCCCGTCCCATCACATTCAACACGGCGAGTAATATCGGATTTTACGGAGACAGAGAGAATGTGGTCGAGGGTGTGTGGAGAAAGTCCAACTGTGAGGGTGTGTTTCCTGGGGGACTGAGAGGACATATTGTATTTAGCCTGCTGTGCTTTGCTTAAAGCTGCCTGGCCAAGTGGAATAATATAACCCATCTATGACAGCACGCAGCGTGACAGAGCTAGCGAAGACACACAAGCATGTACACACTCACACACTCCCACACCACATCAAAGCCCATTCCTGCCTAAGGCTTGAAGGCAGGACACCCATCAACCCTATGCCAATTGAAATCAGTGTTTTTCTCTAGGAGACAATGTGTGCCTAGTAAATGAGTGCGGGAACACAGGTCATTTCCAGCCAACAGTGAGGGAGACAATAGGGAGATGATAGGAGGGAAACAGGTGGAAAAATGAGGACAGGAAGACAGGGAACAGAAAGGAATTGGAGATTCCAAGATCTATTGATTTCGGGGTTGATATAGAAAAATGTCTAAAGTTGCAAGCAGCATTGTTCATGTTTGGAACAATCCACCACCTTGGGCCACCAGTTTACTGTATTTAACCAAGCATTGAAATTCACCTTCAGATTTACTCTTATAAAAATCGTTTTATAAACGTAATACCTTTTGAGTACTACGACAGAACAGCACGTAAGCACGTAAGAGCGAGGATGAGGATCTGTGTTGCTTGGAACTAACATCTAACTTGGGTAAGATGTTTTAGAATAGTGCATGGTTTGCTATATGAATTTTTCAAAATATACTGTGATACAAATTCAATTTACTGTGCAGCCCTAATGAGCAGTGTCAACAACAACAGTATCGAATGCTGGTCAGTCCCTAGCATCTCCATGGTGTGTCAGGAAGTTGACCACTTCCATTCCCAGGCCAATGTGATCATGCATCACCTCCTTTCACGTTAATCCCCCCACCCTGGCCGGTTCTTACCTTACCACAATTCGACTCGGAGATAATGGCATTATAGGACCCTCCAGGAAGGGAGGTGACCCCTCCCCCGACCCTAACCCTGTGACCCCAGCAGGAGTGGGCCGTAGCTGGGCAGACTCCCACCTCTGTACCCGACCTCCGGGGCCCTGGTTTTGTTTCCGCAACTCAGGGATACAAATCCACAGCGCTCTATTCCCTCTGATGTTGTTCACTGCATGCTTCTAAAGTTATTGGAGTTCGTCCCTTGCACGCAACTCTTCCCCCCTCCCACACACACCCACATTCTAGAGCAAATTCCCCCTTACGCTTCACTGGTTCTATGCCGAGCAAAAATAAACCTCCCCACCTCTTGAAAAAAATGCTGACAAAGTGGGTTTGCTTTTGGAACTTGCTTTAGATGCATTGAGGCTAGCTAGCAGATGGTGATTTGGAAGCATGACACAAACTCTCGATAAAACATCAAAGTGTATTCTTCTCTGGGAAATTATGAAAAACTAGCTTAACGGATTTGTCATGCACGATAACGGATTTCCAGAAAACCCTTTAAACGGTAAATGGCAGTAGATTTACATCATCTGTATGAATACATGAAACCAGGATAGGCAGTTTATGACGGCACACTGCACTTTATTACTGGACGACATGTTCAGTGCACATCACTGCATTCTTAATCAGAAAACAGGTTGGCTGTCTGGGAATTCTTGTTGATTGATGTGTTGCTCTATTTTAGTTTATAAACATCAACAAATTAAATATCTGATGCCAGAATGTAAGGTAAATAAAGATAAAACTTTTTCATCATAATTGTGGAATAATCTCCAAAACCGTTTTGGAGGAATTAGTGCTTTTGAAGGAATACTGTAGGGTATTTCAGATGATTTTTATGAGGCTCTTCTATATTTCCATTTAATAAGTGTTTGTTTTCTATGATTGCGCTTCATACTGCATACATTTTTATTGAATTTATATTCATACTAAATTGTTTTGTAAATGGAAATGCTGAAGAATCCGTTTGTCTTTCTTGCCCATTAGTTGTAAAAGTGGCGCTAAGGAGCCCGAAAGGATCCACAAACATTTTGAGCTGTCACGCTTTTGCTGATTTGTGACCCATGTCAACAAAACCAAACACTTTTAAAAGTTATGATAGTGGTTCTACTCAGAGATAATGCACATATAAACAACACATTAATATCCAGCCACTAAAAAACTGAAATCTGAAGTCCCAGTCTGTGTCTTTAAATAACCAAAGACAGTTTGTGAGTTTGATATAACTCAATTTCCTCGCTTTCAATTGCTTCTCTCATCTGAAAGACGACTGAAGAGATATGACAGCGAAACAAGATTCCAGATTCCTTTGTTTTTCCAATGTCTTTCTAATGAGACCGATGGGAAGTGTCTAGACAAAGCCTTCACCTTTACTCAGATAGGATCCGTGACGGGGAAGTATAATCCTGTTATGATAAGTCAGTTAACAACGCCAGGGCCTCCACTGGGAGGAAAGGATTATTCCGGATATCTGAGTCACCTCTGAATTCACAGAGAATCTGAAAGAAGTTCAGGAATGTCTATGCTTCTCCAGAGAAAGAATGATAGGAGGGAAGGCCAGATTATCCAATCAAAAAGAGTAGCAGAGATCCAAAATATCTTGAGAATGAGAGCACTCATTGTTTGGTTAGTGTTTGGTGTGAACACAGGCACCTATGGAGAGAGGAGTTGATCTCAGTCAAGATTGTTTCCGGCACATTTCCTGTATTTGTATAGAATATATTATATTATATTAATATATATATATATATATATATATATATATATATATATATATATATATATATAAAGTGGTGTGTTAATCATCTCTGAACATTAAAAAAATATGCATAAACACACACACACACACACACACACACGCGCACACACATGCGCGCACGCACACACACACACGTACACACACACACGCACACACACACACGCACGCACTAAGTGACTTACTGGCTGCCCGAATGCTACAATGCAACGAATACAAATTGTTCTTTAACTCTTTAACAATGACGGGTTGAAAGAAATACTGTTCTTTTAGTCTTTAACAATGAGAGCTCTCCTTTCAAGATGGGTTGAGAGAAATACTGTTCTTTAAGTCTTTAACAATGAGAGCTCTCCTTTCAAGATGGTTTGAGAGAAATACTGTTCTTTAAGTCTTTAACAATGAAAGCTCTCCTTTCAAGATGGTTTGAAAAAAATACTGTTCTTTTAGTCTTTAACAATGAGAGCTCTCTTTTCAAGACGGGTTGAAAGAAATACTCTTCTTTAAGTCTTTAACAATGAAAGCTCTCCTTTCAAGATGGTTTGAAAAAAAATACTGTTCTTTTAGTCTTTAACAATGAGAGCTCTCCTTTCAAGACGGGTTTAAAAAAATACCCTTCTTTAAGTCTTTAACAATGAGAGCTCTCCTTTCAAGACGGGTTGAAAGAAATAGTGTTTTTTAGTCTTTAACAATGAGAACTCTCCTTTCAAGCCTGTCAAAATGATTGATGGTTGCCCTTACATTCCTTCAAATCTGTCTGCTGTCTCTGTCACCTTTCCTCATATGGCTTTTAGAACTGCAGCATGTGTGTGTGTGTGTGTGTGTGTGTGTGTGTATGTCCACTATTTACCACTAGCCTGGCTGAGTTTTTTTTCTCTGTGACTAGTTTGAAGTACTTTACTAAGGCAAATACTAGTTCAGTCCAAAACAGCACAGTAATAAACAACAATAACCAAAAGTCATTGTGCAATTACACAAAGGAGGAGGACACGTTAACATAACACAATGCTGGGAGTGAGACGGCAGCTCTACCACACAACTGATAATAAGCATTCTTGTGTAAGTATAGGTTATCTACCTAGAAGAACTGAACTACCAAAATGCACGTTTTGAAAAAACTTTTTGCACCACGCATGCCAGCTGCATCAATAGGTTTTGATATGAAAATGTCATATCAAAAACATAGACATATTTTTTTGTAAAGCTTATACAGTATATTGGGCTACATATTATTTCACTAAAAGTCAATCTGGGTGACCTACTGTACTATGGGATGGACAGATCCAAAAGACAGAGAAGTCAAAAAAATCTGCCAATCCCCTTATCAATTAGAGTGCACAGATTTATATAAATCCCTCATACTCAAATTCAAATGCAGTATCAGCATAACCACCAAGTGCTTCCTGTGGAACAGGCACTGGCCTTCCTCCCCACTCCTGACTGGGATCTAGTATCTCCACAGATTCATATTAAAATCTACCACAAAGGCTGTCAAAGCTCTTTAAAGAAATCTACTCCGGGCATTCAAATGTCCTGCCCACCGCTCCTGTCCCTTTCATTGACATGTTACTAAATTGGACTGATAGAAATTGCTAGTTGCGCCATGGGCTGGTGACTTTACGATGACTTGGTTCTGGGGGTGTTGAGACTGAAGCTGATGGCCGTCTGGTAGGTTCTGATCGCCCGTAGCCACTAGCCGGCCAACTACTAATTAGAATAGCCAGACCAGCCAGGAAACCCGAGGGGTAATGTCGGATCACTCCAATCACAGTATCAGATTTCAGAACTGTCTATTTAATCATCAGGCTCCTTAGTCTGTTATGCTGATGGTCGTACTAGCATTGGGGTGCAAATCCATGGTGTTTTCTGTCAGAATTAGTCAAGTAAAAGAGACATGGGAAAACAAAAATAACATGATGAAGTGAACAGATCTGAGTGGAGGTTAAGGTTGGAGAAAGGGCCCTGTGTATCCAGGGGGATCACTTTGAGAAGGCACAAAGCAAAAAGTGGTATGCACACAAACCAAACTAACCCGACGTTGTCACTTGATGTCATTATTTCATAAAGTACTTACATAACACATCAAATAAAAATGAAAAAGCCTAATAGAAGACTTAAATGATTACTTTAATTATTATGATTACTGTAATAATACAAAGCAAACAGAATTGACAGCAAAAAGCACTAATGGATCATCATTACCCACTTCACTAAACACAGAACAGACATCTACTGAACACTGCCTGTACAACACCAACACTGGCCATTTCTCTACTGCACTTACAGCCAACTTGTTTCTGTTGCAGACTCTAGCTTCTCTCTGTTTGGATCGGTTGCCACAGCACCAGAGAGGCCTACACACTTCATGCCAGGATGGAGATAGGGAGGGAGGGGTAGTGGCTGGTGACGAGAGGTACGAAAGAAAGAAAGAAAAAGAGGGAAAAAGAACGTCAGAAAGGCAGAACAAAAGAGAGAATGAAAGAAGATACCAGGAATAGGTGAAAGAGTGAATGAGTGAGTCACTGTGACAAAGGGCAGGTTGGCTCCTTAGCATCTCAAAGCATCTGGGTTTCATTAAGGCTGGCGTGCACACAAACGCACGCACGCACGCACGCACGCACACCCGTTGGGGGTTGAGGAACAGAGGAACTTGCAGTAAGCCGATGAAGTGGATGCTGTCGGAGACGTCAATTAAACTGAAGGAGAAGACGAACACATGGGACAACATGGGACGGTATCTGCCACTCACATCAGGCACAGTGCACACACACACACACACACACACACACACACACACACACACACAACACACACACACACACACACACACACAACAGGTAGAGTTCACAGTATTGTAATTGGAGTGTTGTAATGTTACCAATGTGTAACAGTGGTCTGTATCGTTGATCTTGATTGTTGCTATACAGACTGATTCATCAGGTCTTGGCTGGTCATTCATAATCTCTACAGGGATTGATTAATCCAGTCTTTGATGAATTTCCTAATCCTTACAGAGACTAATTCATCTGGTTTGGGATGGTCAATCACAATCTCTACAGGGACTGATTAATCCAGACTTGGATGGTCTTCATAATCCTTACAGGGACTGGTTCATCTGGTTTGGGATGGTCAATCATAATCTCTACAGGGACTGATTAATCCAGACTTGGATGGTCTTCAAAATCTCTACAGGGACACATTAATCCAGTCTTGGATCGTCTTTATAATCCTTACAGGGACTGATTCATCTGGTTGGGATGGTCAATCATAATCTCTACAGGGACTGATTAATTCAGTCTTGGCTCGTCTTCATAATCTTTACAGGGACTGATTCATCTGGTTCGGGATGGTCAATCATAATCTCTACAGGGACTGATTAATCCAGTCTTGGCTCGTCTTCATAATCCTTACAGGGACTGATTCATCTGGTTCAGGATGGTCAATCATAATCTCTACAGGGACTGATTAATCCAGTCTTGGCTCGTCTTCATAATCCTTACAGGGACTGATTAATACAGTCTTCATAAATCTTAGGCGGACTGATTCAAAAGGCCTCGGCTGGTTATTATACTGCATACAGGGATTATATTTATATTATACTTCCTCAAATGGCATTAAATCAAGAAACTCCAAAAGGTTGGGAAAACAGAAATATAACTATGGGACAGTAAAGGGTGATGACCAGAGATCTGTCAAACAAATCCCAAAGAAAAAGAGCTGATTGTAACCAAACAAACAAGGAAAACACCAAACTAAGAAAATCAAATATTAAAGCTATCAGTTACAGAATCCCGTTTGGGTCTTTGTGTTTCAAAATTGAATTATAGTACTTAACATGTGAAATACGTTAATTGACCAATCAGCACTTCAATGCAAACACTGTCATGTAATTCTTTAACATGTACATAATTATTATAGGTAGTGTCATTTGTAGTGCATATTTCACAGGTACCTATGCTGCTATGTAGGACTGCTAGGAAAAAAAACTAAAAGCTAACTAGGTGATGGATGGTCTCCCCTAGAAAAAGAACCTATTAAATGTCCAGGACATTGTCTGCTCAGCTGGGAAACTTTGATCGAAAAAATGCTAGCCGATAAATGCAAACAAAATTCTTAACTAACAACATCATCCGTTTCAATTACATAACAAGGTGTTATCATAATTTCAATAGTCCTACATTTTAAGACTGTGTTCATGTTGGTGATGTTTGGTATGAAACCGACCCAATTCGCCACCCAATCCATTCATGAACTGTTGCGATTGGGAAGCACATCCTCATCATAACGAAGCATGCCCAGAACTTTACAGGGACTGATTCTTCAAATCTGCCTGCTAACTCCCTGCAAGAGTTATAGAGGAAGAGGATGTATTCAATTAAAGAGCAAAATAGGTAGAGGAACAATTCTTGGGGTAATACAGGGGTAAATAAACAAGGTGCTCCATTATGAAACATGGGGTCACCATGCCACTGGGCTGCCCTCCATATCATCCCAAACATGGGGTCACCATGCCACTGGGCTGCCCTCCACGTCATCCCAAACATGGGGTCACCATGCCACTGGG
>JACXGJ010010199.1:0-22549 GCA_016801105.1 Esox niger | reverse complement strand
TGTGTGTGTGTGTGTGTGTGTGTGTGTGTGTGTGTGTGTGTGTGTGTGTGTGCGTGTGTGTGTGCGTGTGTGAAAGAGGACAGGTGTTCCATACAAAACGTTATTCCCCACTCAATGGCCATTGTGTGCTGACCTTGGATTCAGCTTCTAATGTCTTGATCTCTATTTTAACCAGCTAGACTGGGCCTACTCAACTATTGTGTGAGGTTCGCTTACATTTCCCAGCTAGGAGGCAACTGTCCAGATGGATATTTTTAATTTATTGGCGTAGGTACAAACCCCCACCTCATAAACCCATGCAACCCCAAACGGTTCACTCACCTCTGGTTGGCTGAGTGAACCATTTGCAGTTTTAAAGGTCATCTCCTGCAATTAAACGCATGATGCTGCACGTTGAGGGTCCAGCCTGCCAATGTTCTTCTTGAGGGGGGCTGAACTGGAGAATGTTCAAACTTCTCCTCACTAGATGCGTGGTGATGTATCCTTAAGCTGAAGCCAGATTTGTCCAATACCAGCTATTCCACACAAAACTGTGTCTTGTATTAGTGTACACTCAATTCAAAATGTTTTGCCTAGTACCGTGACTGAACCCACGACCCCTAGAGCCTTAGCCTGCATATTAAACCCTGGCAAGACGTGAATTCACAGGCGGACATGGAAAATCGTCTAGCACTGAAGTGGATATGGTGTGAGCTCTCTGCTGTGAGCCAACATTAAGATAAAATTGTAGAGAGAGAAAGAACAATACAAGGAGATATAGAGGGAGAGTGATAGAAGAAAACAGGAGAGAGAGAGAGAGAGAGAGAGAGAGAGAGAGAGATAGCGAGAGATAGAGAAAATTAAAATGCTGTGTCTGGGATTTCTATTAATAGAGGGGCAAATGCAATTTCCCAGTTCAACAGGCCTTAACTGTGTCCTATCAGAGACAACTAATTGAGTGGCCCCGTAAAACACCTGAAAACCAAGGTTGCGGGTGTGTGTGTGTGGGGGGGGGGGTGAGTGGGGGGGTGAAAGTAAGAGGTGATGAAAGGATGTAGAGAAAAGAAGGTGTGAGGGAGAATGGAAGTGAAGACAGGCTCAAGGTGAGAAAGTGCTGATGAAGGGTGTGGTGTTTGTAGGTGTGAGGATAATTAAAGTGGAGGGAAGGAGTGTGTTAGGTTTAACAGTCAGCTCTCTGTCAGCTGGTCCCATGTTGGTACTCCCCAAAACACATACAAACACACACACACATTTCCTCTTTTACTATCCTTGTGAGAGTAAAATGTGATTTTTAATAACTGTAACCATAAATAACAAACATTTAAATTGAACAATTTAACTCCTAACTACAGATTTTTTCCCCCATTAACCTAGTAAAGAAAGTAGCCTTTTTCTTAATGGGGACTGGCTAAATGTCTTCACATGGTCAAGTTTTCCTTGTTTTCGTATCCTTTATTTTTAGTCCACCACACCATACACACACACACACACACACACACACACACACAAACATCCTGCAGCTAATCCAGTCAAGAGATAGAGCCTCTCTATGCTGTCCTGTAATTATTTTAAGATGCTGGATAGCAGCCTGAGTCTTCAACTGTCCACTCACATTAAACCCTGTCATTTCAGATTCATCCGACAGAAATGAACATGATATTAAATATTGATCGTACTGTTACTCAAATATCTCAAAGATTTGCGAGAAAGAAATGCATTTAGATTTTTATTTTTTAGAGGAGGGTGGCTGATCGTAATGTCATTAAAAGGATGCTACATTACTGAGACACTGCTCTGATTTGCAATCACTTTTCACTAGGGGTTTTTAAACATGTGCACTTCATCTTTCAACATCATCTTTTCTTCAGATTTTTACCACCAAAATTGCACAGGCAGAAGATTGTCTGCTAGCAATTTAATTTTATTTTTAAGACGTATCTCAAATTATTTTGCTCAGTGGGTTGTAAAGCACTGAAGAACCAAAACAAATAGCGGGTTGGGTTGAATGCGCATCCTCAGACCTGTTTGTCCAGCACATCCCACAGATACAGATACAGATCTGGGGAATTTGGAGGCCAAGTCAACACCTTGAACTCGTGTCCCTCAAACCATTCCTGAACCATTTTTGCTTTGTGGCAGAGCAAATGATCCTGCTGAAAGAGCCCAGTGCAATCAGGGAATACCGTTGCCTTGAAAGGGTGCACATGGTCTGCAACAACGCTTGGGTGTCAAAGTAGCATCCACATGAATGGAAGGACCCAAGCTTTCTCAGCAGGACATTGCCCAAAGCATCACACTGCAACTGCCAGCTTGCCTTCTTCCCATAGTGCATCCTGGTGCCATGTGTTCTCCAGTTATGTGACACGCATGCACCCGGCCAGCCATGTAATGTAAAAGAATACATGATCCATCAGACCAAGCCACCTTCTTCCATTGCTCCGTGGTCCAGATCTGATGCTCCCGTGCCCATTGTAGACGCTTTCAGCAGTGGACAGGGATCTGCATGGGCACCCTGACTGGTCTGCGGCTACGCAGCTCCATACACAACCAACAGTGATGCACTGTGTGTTCTGACATCTTTTTATCAGTACCAGCATTAACTTTCTCAGCAATTTGAGCTACAGTAGCTCGTCTGTTGGATCGGACCACACAGGCCAGCCTTCACTCCCACGTGGATCAGTGAGCCTTGGTCACCCAGGACCCTGTCGCCGGTTCACCGCTTCTCCTTCCTTGGACCACTTGTGATAGATACTGATCACTGCAGTCCAGGAACACCTAACAATTGCTGCAGTTTGGGAAATGCTCTGACCCAGTCATCTAGCCGTCACAATTTGTCCCTTGGGAAAGTTGCTCACTTGCCCAATTTCCCAGCTTCCAACACATCAACTTTGAGGACTGAATATTCACTTGATGCTTAATATTTCCCACCCACTGACAGGTGCCACAGCAATGAGATTATCAGTGTTATTCACGTCACCTGTCAGTGGTCATAATGTATAATGTTATGGCTGATCTATGTATCAGTGTTATTCACGTCACCTGTCAGTGGTCATAATGCATAATGTTATGGCTGATCGGTGTTTCAGTGTTATTCACGTCACCTGTCAGTGGTCATAATGTATAATGTTATGGCTGATCTATGTATCAGTGTTATTCACGTCACCTGTCAGTGGTCATAATGCATAATGTTATGGCTGATCGGTGTTTCAGTGTTATTCACGTCACCTGTCAGTGGTCATAATGTATAATGTTATGGCTGATCTGTGTATCAGTGTTATTCACGTCACCTGTCAGTGGTCATAATGTATAATGTTATGGCTGATCTGTGTATCAGTGTTATTCTCTTCCCCTGTCAGTGGTCATAATGTATAATGTTATGGCTGATCGGTGTATCAGTGTTATTCACGTCACCTGTCAGTGGTCATAATGTATAATGTTACGGCTGATTGGTGTATCAGTGTTATTCTCTTCCCCTGTCAGTGGTCATAATGTATAACGTTATGGCAGATCGGTGTATACATACATAGCCGCATGGTTTGTGCTCAAACACCTGGGCAATTACCACCACTCTCAGGCGAGTGGTGTTTAGCAGTCATCACATTCACACTGGACAAACACAGCAACAAATGCCATGTTGAAGCTATGTCTGTTGCGTGCTCAAGAAATACAAAGTTCCCCTCCATCAATGGATATGAATTGTCTCAGGCTACTATCCAGTCATGAATATGTTCTCTGCCGACCTCTTTGGTTCATGTTTAATTCTTGGTCATGGTTAGTTGTGCATGTGATGGCCTGATTGTCCCCAAAAGGCTGCGTGTTTGCCAAGTGTTTTATAATTTCCCTTTTAGAGACACTCTTTATCTTGGAGATTCAATTTCCATCCTTTCCTGAAAGGATTTTGAACCTTCAGGGCGCTAATGGAGGCTTCGTGGATTTTTGAAAGGTTTGCACCTCTGTTAGCGCCTTTGGTCTGTGGGTGAGTACTCGACAGTCTGGGTCATGTTTACAGGTGGCCTTTAAATGGCAGGCCTGCATAAGTCAAGGAAGCAGCTAGCAAGGTACTGTTCTGTGGCAACGGTGATGTGTCCCCACGCAATGTGGACCTTAGGTCTCTTTGCATACAGACGCTGTACGAATGGGATGTACTCTTTGAGTGGAACATTTGATTTGTGGCATACTCGAATTATTTGTGTGTATGTGTGAATACACACACACATTTTGGTATACATTCAAAGTAGAAAAAAAGATAGTCGAACAATAATATTTTTTACCTTGTGTGGACATTATACCAGTCCCTATTAGGAAAAATACTGTTTTAGGATTATGGATTAGGTTTAGGGTAATTATTACAGTGGGTGGGAATTAGGATTATGAATGGGTAAAACTGTTGAGTTCCACGCAATGAGAGTAAAACATAAAATGTGTGTGTTCCCACTAGCTGTAACATCTAGTTTGACCAGAGGACCAAAGGCAAATGACTTCCTTTTAACCAGCAGTAGATTAATTAAATCATGTAATCCACTCAGTTCGTTTGATATCCCCCTCTGCATGAAGAGTGTTTCGGTTTCCCCTTCCTCTCTCAAGCTTCTTACTTCCTGCGAGGGGTCAGTGTGTGTATATACATATATGTGAGGGTACAGACCAGTTTTACTTACTCAAACATCTTCTGAGGGCTGAAAGAAATGTGATTTGTTCATGTCAACATTGAATCGAAATTAAGTGGAGGCAGTGCTCATGAAAATGTTTTACTCTTTTGCAGGCATTATCAGAATTGCACATTTCTTGATGTTATTTGAAGTGTTCATGAGCACCGCCTCTTCTACCATTCAATTAGGTGTTTGCCTGTACCAATTACATTACTTTCTGCCCTCAGAAGTTGTTTGGGTAAGTAAAACTGGTATGTGCCTGAGGCATGCTTGTATGGAATAAGCCATTTGCCTGGTTTTTCGGAAATGCTGTGGTAATTAGACACACACTTCTTCGCTTTGGTAACCCTGTCGCTATGTTGGAACATTCCTCCAATATTCTGGTCTTCCGTGGCCTAGTGCACCGCTGCACACAGATCCACAGACAGCCAGACTGTCTATCTGTCTGCCAGTCTGTCTGCCAGTCTGTCTGCCAGTCTGTCTGCCAATCTGTCTGTCTGTCTATCTGTCTGTCTGTCTGTCAGTCTGTCTGCCTGCCAGTCTGTCTGTCTGCCTGCCAGTCTGTCTGCCCGCCAGTCTGTCTGCCTGCCTGTCTGCCTGCCTGTCTGCCTGCCTGTCTGCCTTCACGGTTAACTGAACGGCAGGTAAAATGTGAATTCACTGAGGCAGAAAGCCCGACAGGCTCCGAATTAGAAAGAACATTACATTTTCAATCAAAACACTAATGTGCTCAAAGGGCCCTTTCATCCTGTCTCTTTTACTCTCTCACACAGCTTCTGCAATCAGCAGGGCTATATGATTTTTCCTTGTTTCTTAAATCTCACAATGCACTTTTAACTGAGGACTGATTAAGTGAAACAAAAGACAAATTAGTCCACATTAAAACAACGTACCAGGCATTGATTTGAGTATGAAACAATTTCTAGTGTCAAAGTTGACTACCAACTGTAAGTAGGATCATTTATGATTTATTTAAATAGAGTTATGTGACATGATTGGGAAAAGTTGTAAGTAACAGATGCCCTCAGCTGAAGGTACTCACCTAATGGAGAAAGCTCAAGTAATGGAGTAACCTCAAGCTAACTGGCAAAAAACTGCATACAAGGAAGATCTCAATTGCCTACTCCTTGCATCCTCTTTCCAATCTCCTTGTCTACTCGTTGGAGAAGGCTAGAGGGGTGGGATTTATGTTTTTTTGTCCATTGGGTTTTGAGAAAGAGACGAGATGATGCAAGGAGTATGCAATTCAGATCTTTCCCTATCCAATTCACCAGAAACCCACTGCAAACCACTCCCAAAGACAACTGTAGTTTGGCTTCTGTCATGGCAGCTGCATTTTTTAATGAACAAGAATGAAAAGAAGGTCAAATCAGCTCAGTTGCCCTTTAAGTATTTTTTAACATTGTCTGTATTTTTCCTGTCTCAAGCACCCTGTCATTCCTGAGCAAAACTACCAGTCACTGTCCCTTTCTCTCTTCCTTTCCCCAGTTTCGGGTTCATCTCTAAGGAGCTCAGAAAATCTAAAAGATAGTCGCTCTGTACCTGAGTAAATCTCAAGCCACCCCCTCAATCCCATCAGGATTTCTGTTCCTAACAACTACCTTTCTCCCTAGGTTCTTATCTCAGGTTTCAGTCCAAGGTCATGTTAGATCTATCTTAGTCTTAGAGACAGGGCACATTTCTTACCTCCTTATAATGTAGTTGGTATAATGCCAAACTACAAATTCTCTGGGTTTTTTTTACTCTTCAAAGCAAAATCTAGATTGTTTTGTAGAAATGTAAGGATTTTGTAATTTAACGTTTTCATATTAACACATTTTTTTTAATATATTGTTTAATAAAACATAGAGCATGACAATAGGTGCATAAATATGCTTTATGGAGATTAATGAAACCTCACCTACACAATTTAAATGTCATTTCATAGGAGAATCGTTCTACATTTTGGCTATTATTTGTATGTATATTTGATGTTATGTTGACTTAAAAATTGTGTTGTCTAGAGTGGTACAGTATGTTAACCCTAAAATACTGAATGTTAATATCATCACTAATCCACATACTTTCTGGCTGGAAACTACTTTTTCCAAAATCCCTGATCTCTCAATGCTAGCAATCCTACAAGATTGCAGAAAATGTTGCCCACCACTATTGACCAAGTCCGCAAACATTTGTTTTTCTAAAAGTATTTTATCTCAATGAAGTCTCTCAATGTGAACAGCCATGTCCATTACCCAGTTTATGGGGCTGGTGAAAAGTAACCACAAAGGAAATAACTATGGATGCAAGGGCTGACCATTCACAAAATAACAGTTATAGTTTGAACCATGTTTGGGGTCTGTTTTTACTTTTACTTTCAAACAATGAAGTGAAACTTGTGGATATTCCAGTTCTGATGGGGTACAACAGTTACACTAAGTTATTGAAGCATTTCTAAGTTATACCATATTCCTCTAGAATCAAAGATTCTTGTTTGACGTTGCAGACTTATGTTTCAGAAATAATTATTAATGAACCTGGCTTGTTGGCCGACATTATGGTTTGAGGCAAGGGCTGGCAGAGGGGGGATGGATGGATTCGCTGACTGTCTATTCACATTGAACAATCCTGGTGGGAACCAAAAATTATTTTGCTGATCCCCATGTGAAAACTAGAACCAGAACCAGACAAACCTACAGTAGTTCGGCCGGCCCGCGATTAAAAAGGACGAATGTTGTTGCCCTCACTGGATTCAAACTGGGGTCTCCCATGTAAGAGGCTGTGTCTTTAACTAAAACACCACAAAGCTTAATGTATGGCAAGTGTCAGTATTGCGTCTTGGCAATTATATTACTTTGTCACACATTAACATCACACCAAGTTTGAATATATCGCTAGACGCCTATTAATTCACTCCCACAATTGAGCATTTTGTTAAACTGATTAACGTTTCTTATTAAGTTTACCTCCACCACAAAAAGCATCTATGAACTCTGTGGGATCTAAGCATTAGCAACTACAATAAGAATGTACGTTTCATTGGAAGTGAATGTGCCTAGATAATGAGAATAACAGAAACCTCTCTGTTTAGATTATCCCTGTAGGTTGCGCTCTGATAACCGCAGGAATGTTTATATTGACCATTTGGCATGGGGGTTACTGTCTTGGCTTTGCTAGGTAAACACACCCCTAAATGTATATATCAGCTTGTAACCAACATTACAGTGAGAAGAGTAGAGAAGAGATTGAGCCTGTAACATCATGCGCTAATAGACTATCAAATGCTGCAATAAACAATTGAATAACTCTCTCCCTTGACAACCGGGTACGTGAATAATTATTACAACCACTATACGAAACGGCTAATTTCTAACAACTGTGTGGCTTTTGCCACTGGCCGTTTTAACAGCTTATTAGCCATAAATAGGCCTACTAGTGTCTACTAACTTACTACTTGGAAAAGTCATAAGAAATGAGAACTTGCTTGCAAGACTGAAGATGAAACTTTACACTGCCAAAGCTATTTCATTTCATGGCTCAACAATGCTTGGTTTTCTTTCATTTGTGAATGATATTGATACAATAACAATCACTATAGGTGATGGAACTTGACTTTTTGTCAAGTGAAAAAACAAAAATATTGTGGAAACCACTCCTCTTTTACTGCCCAAGGGGTTGTGATCTAGCCTATATTAGCCCAAAAAGCATAGCTGGATGCATTCTTAAAATATTTCTCCACAAGAAATATTCATATTATTTTAGGTATACTATAAAATAGCTACTTAAGGTTGTATCCAGCAAAGTTTTTGTCTATCCTGAAGAAATCTTAATGCATAATTTGCTTTGAATGTTGAAAGGCTCGAACACTGGTCCCATGCGTGGCGGTCTGCATCTCTAACCACTACGCTATTTAACAAGGGGTAGTCAGTCAGTCAGTCACTCAGTAAGAGACATTCGCTCTTCTTGGCCGGCTCCACTTACACAGTCCGACAAATAAATAATGTTTTTCATCTTTAGGGTACACGTTACCAGTGGGTTTAAAGTTTGTTTTAAGTTAAGAGTAAATAGCATTTTGAACAGGAATACTGGTCTTGTGTTCCCACAAGGATTGACATTTTTGATGTGTGTATGTGTGTTAGCGTTGGACATCATGGTGTGAAGGACACTGGGACAGTGATGTCCATTCAGTCCTCAACCCCTACTGTTTTCTTTCTATTCATATCCAAATAATGAATGAATCTTTCCCCCTCTCCTTCCCTCTCTCCAGCCTCCTTTGGAAACCTCTCTTAGCTCATCCCCTCTCCTCCGTCCATTTGGCAGCCCTGTCTCTCTGTCTCTCCTCCTCTGACACGACACGGATCTACAGGAGGACCTGCTCACTCCAGATATGGAACCGCAGAATCGACTTTGAAAGAAGGGAGAGGAGGGGAGCAAGGGAGGAAGAATGAAAAAGAGGAGCAAAGAGGGGCCTATAGACTACAAGCCAAATGGACTGAAGGAGGATTCCCATTCAACAATGCCAACTCAGTTTTAACGAAGAGCGACAGAGAGCATGAGAGGGGGAGATGGAAAAGGAGACCGGAGGACAGAGACCGAGACAAACAGCGAATGAAATGCTGAACACAAGTGCACACACTGTACCATAAAGATAAGACTAATGAACTGACATCCACATGGTAGACAACTCACTGTGCGAGTTCTGTTGGCTCTTAAGTACAAGAGAGCGTCTCCCCTGGATTCTTCATTCATTTTGGACACAGGGCTGGAAATGATTACTGCTCAGGCTGTGTGGTCAATCAAAGTGGTCCCATACGGGTGCGGAAGAAGTGGCACGTAGCCGTTGCGGACAGCTGCTGATTATCACTGTGTCACACCCAGATCACCGCCGCATCGTTCATATATTTCCCCTCTGGATTTCCATTTAGAAATGTATGTATATATCGTTTTGATAGAGCTAATAAATCCAGTGAAGAGTACCGTATGTATGCCATCACACATATGCACCCCATCTGGGAGGCAACTTAGCATTCAGAATGCTTTCATAAAGCTGTGTCATTGCAATTGTACCTGTGTCAACAACAGACAGTATATTTGAACGTTGTAGTGATATATTAACTGCCTGTGAACCTTAATATAATAATAGAGACCATATACCATCCATATTTTTTTAGAGAACAGCCTAGAATTTGACCCTCTCAGAATTTTTCAAGCAATACTCCAGTAATGATGTAGCTGGCCAGAAGGAATGGAAATTCTCGAGCAGTATGCCTACATCCTTACAACTTATTTCTGTTCAAAATATACAATATTTGTCCCACATCCTGTCTCTTTGTAATTGAAACAACAACGAGGGTGCTTACTGCAACCCTGGAGAATTGATGCTGTACACTAACTGCCTATTAAGCCTACTGTATATAATGAATCTTGCATTCTCATGTATATATTAGAGACAGAGAGACCAGACCAGGCACTGACTATTACTCTCACACTGTGATGGCACACAATGTAATTGTGCTTCTTACCAGAAATTAGAACATGACTGAATTAGGCTCTAACACTGCAACACAATGAGGTAAAATGGTGCATTCCAAATTTCAAGCCACACATAAGTGCTTGGAAGTACGTACATGTGAACATTTGGTTGATTAACCTGCAACTGATGTGTTGTGTCCCTTTGTTGGTCAGATCGCAGGTGTTCAAATGAGTTCTGGGTCCATACATGTTTAGATATTTGAACCGGAACAGAGAGCGGTAACACTCTCTATATTCAGATGATGAGAGTCCAAGTGCCAAATGTCCCATTCACCTTTCACAATTTGGATGATGCTAACACCTGCGAAATCCTGATTTATCCAAAGGACCGGAACTAATGCTGCTCGTTATCACACTCATCCTGTTGTATTATGACAGATTTATGGCACCGGATTCCTTAGTCTAGTGGCCAGAGATTACAGTTTCAGAAATGATAAAAAGGAGCAGGTCTGGTTGGAAGGGAAAATATTCTTAGATACAGGCTACTCTCCTTGCATTTTACCAGCAGTTTGCAAGGACTGTTTGAATGATGAAACAGCTTGACTGTGAAATGGAAAATACTGTTAAGCTATGTTTTTATTTTATTTTGGAAAATAAATTTGATCTGTACAGACATTGTCAGATCAAGGGGGTGTTGTTGGTTTTATATACGTTTAAGTTTATGATGTATTGATAAGCTATATACAGATATTTAGAATAGATATGGAACGTGAAGGATCTTGTCTTTTAAATAAAGTATTGCATTATAATGGTATATCTATTCTTTATCAATAGTGTCACATTATTATTGGTGTACCTTCACTTTATTTGTACACACTTAGGAATAAAAGATACAGAATGCTTATTTGGTTGTCCCTATTGATCCAGATAGACCACGTTAAGTTCTAATTCATTCCTTTTGGTTCTAGGTAGAAACAATTTGTTTGATGGTAGAACCCATTTGGATTTCATTTAAAACCCTTTCCACAGACTGTTTTATCTGGAAGGGTTTTACCTTGACAGATGACTGCTTTTTAAACTTTTTTTTTCTGAGAATGTAAACAACACATACACACAAACCTGTCACCAAGTCATGCTGTGGACCCAACAACCACAAAACAACTTATTCTACACAGAAGGAAGTTTGGAGTTTTACTAAAATGTCTTTGATGCATGTTTGACAGGAAAATGTGGAAAGACAGAAGAGTGTTTTTGCTAAAACATGAAACAATAAAGAAAAATCCATTACACATTTATAAATGAAAACAGCTTGTACTTGGAAATGCTAACAGGATGTCCAAATCAACACTTGATTCAGTGCGCTCCCCCTCGCTGATCGATGTGTCTCTATGTTCAGGAGCACAACATTTCCCTTGCCCTTGTGTTCCCTCAAACATACCTCTCCCTCTCGTCACAGTCAAACGCAATTGAGTGCAGTGACGTTTTTGCTGAAGCCAAGCGAAACAGATTCACCTCAGCAGTACTTCTACCAAAATCCCAGGATTCCCTTCAGCGGTCCTCTTTTCTAAATCCCAAAAGCACTTTGAGATAAACTGCTCTGGTTGTGAATTGCGGCCTATGCCTCCTAACCTTCTACTCAATCGTCTACAGTCAGTTTCTCTTTTCAACCTCTCATGCTCTGCCTCGGTTTTTCTTTCGCTGCCCGTCTCTTGTCTTTACTGCCCGCTCTCTTTCTTGACCTTTCTCTTAGACAGACCTTTCGCTGTAGTAATACGAATCATTAGTGCAGAAATTCTGAGAATATTGTCGACAACGACCAATTATTCGGCCATTATTTTAATGCTTGTCAATTTCCACTTCTCTTTGCTGTTGTGGCTCTCTCTTTATTTGGTCGGGTTTCTTTGACAGGACCCATGCCCTTGTCCTCCTTCCTTCCTCTTCCTGCAAGGTAGATAGCCTAGTATTTAAATGGTCCCTGGGAAGAATACACCTAATTGCCCGTCCGTAATGGACGCTATGGATAATAAAGTCTGCTAAATGACTCCAGTTTGTATGTAACAATTAAGCATGCATATTGGCCTAGTGGCTAAAAGAGAGAGACCATGAAGGGACACTACCATGAGGTTAATGTATAAAATCTCAGCATTTATTTGGAGAAATGTATTTGATGATGAAATAGCACAACCTTTCATAACTAGTCATACTATTTCAGTGCACCACAAGCATTGGGAAAGATAAACAGAGTACCTACTGAATGTTTAGTATTTGGTCACATATCCTTTGCATGTAGTAACTGACGGGAAATCGTCTAGTTGCAACTATATGGCAGTATGTTTGCTGTGATTGTCTTGTATGATGTTTTTGGCTCTGGGGAGGAATATGTGTCTCTTCATTCTATTGATGGCATCCTTCTTATCCCATACAGTCACTTCCAGCATTCCTTTTTTCCAGTGTTTTCTCTGTTACGCATAAGGTCTTTCTGCCTTTTTTAACTCTGCCTGTTTGTTCCCCCGACCAATGAGCCTGTCTACCCGGGTATACCTCTGCCATTCTGCTCTGTTGACAACCTTCGCAAACCCACCAACTGACTTTTCCTTAAAATTGGTCATTAAAATTATTATACAGATCCTATCTTGCCTCTGTGTGTCACGTCCTGGCTATGCCCCTAGCCATCTTCACAACTGGCTGGGGCCATAGTCAGGACGGGACTAAAAGAGAGGCCTCTAGACACCTCTATGGGCTTGGGTCTCCCCAATTGGAGGCAGGGGTTGGTTATTTCCTCCAATTGGGGAACCTATTTAAGTTCACTGTGGAAACACACAGGTGTGGTTCATTGTGTGGCTTGTCAGTTGAAGGCTATGCAACCCTGTCATTTGTTCTGCTTTAAGTTTGTTTCTTTCTTACTTTCTTTCACCATTAAACATGGATTATAAAGACCGTTTTGCCTCTGCCTATCTGTCCTTGAACCAGCATTATGACACTGTGTCTGCATTTGGGTCCACTGGTTTGCCTTGTGTCATCAAATACACTGATCAATCATAACATTATGACCACTGAGAGGGTGAAGTGAATATCACTGATAATCTCATTATCATGGCACCTATTATCATTGCACATCAGTTGGTGGGATATATTAGGCAGCAAGGGAACATTCTGTTCTCAAAGTAGATGTGTTAGAAGTAGGACAAATGGGCAAGCGTAATGATCTGGGCTAGATGACTGGGTCAGAGCATCTCCAAAACTGCAGCCCTTGGGTGGTGATGCCGGTCTGCAGTGGTCATGGGGGACCAAAGCTCACTGATGCATGTGGGTAGCGAAGGCTGGCCCGTGAGGGCCAATACTACAGACGAGCTACTGTTGCTTCAAATTGCTGAAAATGTTAATGCTGGTACTGATAGAAAGCTGTCAGAACACACAGTGCATCACAGTTTGTTGTGTATGGAGCTGCGTAGCCGCAGATCAGTCAAGGTGCCCATGCAGACCCCTGTCCACTTCCGAAAGCTCCTATATTGGGCACATGAACTGGACCATGGAACAATGGAAGAAGGTGGCCTGGTCTGATGAATCACGTTTTCTTTTACATCACGTGGATGACCGGGTGCGTGTTCGTCACTAACCTGGAGAAAAGATGGCACCAGTAAATTAGACAGGTGGTCATAATGTTATGCCTGATCAGTATATAACCAAAACACAGTGTACTATTTTGTTTTCCATAATTTTCCATAGTTAAAAAAAACGTAAATGTAGATTTATTTGTAAATGTAGATTTGTGTATGAAAAAAATACCTTAAAAAAGATATTAATGACACACACTCAAAGACAATCAGTGTAATAAAAAGGTATATAAAAAAAGTGGATATAAATTGTTTGCATTTTGTCAATCTAGAACAATCAATCACGTTTTCAACATATTCAGTTTTCAGTGCACAAAAACTGCAGACTTTGGTAAAATCGGTTGTAAATGTATAAGTTATTACATGGGTACAATCTATGAAAAATCTTTAAGGAGATTCTGTGATTCTGTTGGTCACCATACATTTGGGTGGAGTGAACCAAGTAGAACACCAATTCACAAATGTTGAAACTGATCATCCAGTGGGGCTAGAAATTTAAATGTAACTTACTTTGAAAAACAGAAAAGCATAGTATTAGAGATACTTTGAAAAAAGTGGCAAAAATGGGCAACATTGTCATACACATTGGTACATTTTAAAACCAACACTTAACCACACCCACCCTCCCAATGCTTTGTAATGCCTGTCAGGGACCTTTTTGCACTACTCTCCTTGTACAACTGGATTCTGACACTGCTTTGTAATTACTCCATGTACACTTCGGAAACCTCAATGCTGCTATCCCTGAATATCAGTTGCACATTCACCTTCAACTTGCCTTCATTGCACATATATACATCCAACTTGTAACATCCATTACACATAATACTATATAAATATTTTCTGCCCGCTTCTATTTGCACTTCTGGTTTCATGCTAACTGCATTTCATGTTACTGTACATGTAATGTTCAATGACGATAAAGTTTAATCTAATCTAATATTCAACTAAATCCAACACCAGCCTTCAATTGTTGGATATATGGTGCCCTTTCCTAAATCCTGGTTGACATCCATTAAATATATAATTCACCCCTGACATTAATTGTTTCACAAAAACTGAGCCCATCCTTTATCTATTATTATTATTATTATTATTATTATTATTATTATGTGTCATTATTGAGCACTGTGACTGGATGCAATTGTTAATAATTAAGAGATCCTGTGTGGTTTATGAACAAACACTCTCAGAGAGATTGGTACAGTAGATCACCTTTTTAAATGAGAAGTTAGAAGAAATGTTTCTATGGTTTGGTAAAATGTTTATGTTAATCCATCACAACCTGCAGACTCGTCACTTAATTAAGCAATTTTGTTTTAAATGTCCGTAATGAACAGATCTTTACAGCAACTTATTTTGATTTCTCATTTACTGTTGTCTAAGAAGTAAAGATAAATGTTGTCAGATGATGTCAGTGATCAGAAATCAGATTTCCATCATCATCAGAGAAGTTTCCTAATTGTATTCAATTCCCTTGTTCTTTCTTTCCACACTGATGAAATATAATTTCCACTGTTTTCTTGACCTTATGAAAGCTCCTCTAGCCTTTTCCTCAAATAATTAATCTAGTTGATTCTGTAGCTAATTCAATTTGGCCTCATATTGAAGGTCAAGATGCTCAAACTCAGTAATATTAGTAATCTCCTTAGAGCTCCGTTATCTCCAATCTTTTTTTAAAGCATCCGGCTTCCCAAAAGTAATACAGATGAAGCAGTTTAAAAAATGTCCTGTACCGACTATTTTCTACATACCATACAGTCAGGCCCGGTGCTGGAACAAACGTGTTGGACTGGCATTTGATTTCCATGGGCGAGGACGTTTATCCTTCTTACAAGCACTGATTGCGCATGATGGATGGAAAGCTAATAATATTATCATGCATGGCTTACTAAAGCTATATACTGATCAGCCATAACATTATGACCACTGAAAGGTGATGTGAATAACATTTATAATCTCATTATCATGGCACCTGTCAGTAGGTGGGATATATTAGGCAGCAAGTGAACATTCTGTGCTCGCAGTTGTTTGAAGCAGGAAAAATTGCCGATTTAAACAAGGGCCAAATTGTAACGGCTAGACGACTGGCTCAGAGCATCTCCAAAACTGCAGCCCCTGTGGGGTGTTCCCAGTCTGCAGCGGTCAGTACTAGGTATGGGATGATTGACAATGTTAATACAAATAGGGATGGAACATACTCACGGTTATGAAATCATGGAGAAATTCCATAATCAGGATAATCGTAAATTGGGATAATCCACACAATTGACTTGAAAAAGCATTGCCAATCGCTAAAGTTTCCCAGACTGCTTGTTTTCTTTTAAAATTCACATTGTACTCCACCACTAAACATCCTCTGCAATGTATTGTCAATGAAGCTGAATGGCTCTGCTTGTATAAATAGAACAATAAAGTCAATAAGGCCTACAATAAAAATAAAAATTGAATTCTTATGTCTTGATGAGTTGGGTTTGTATTGTGATATAATGATATAATGAATCAACTTGGTTTCCAATTCCTTTACAACAGTACTTTTCTAACCATTAAACCGAGTAGCCTACAAACAAAGCTTCTGATCACATCTCCACTTCCCGCTACATGCAAATACCTGTTCATTCCATTACTGTGAAAAACAATACTCAGCTCAAACAAACTAAAGGTATCCTAGAAGACATGCAGCTAGGAGAGATGCATGCAAAAAAAAACTGCCCAGGCCTCGGGCGGCCCATTGGTTGGCTTACATATAATTACCTATTAGTCAGTCAATCTTGGTATTTAGTACTACCTAGCTAAAACATTAAACAATAAATGTTTATGACCTGTTTTATGAACAGTAACATCATTGCTATTTATACATTTTTTGGGCTCCTAAACATAAAATGTTGTCCCGGGCCCTGGGATTCCTCTCGGCATCCCTGTATATACAGTGGGGAGAACAAGTATTTGATACACAGCTGCAGTGTCTCGCACCCACTGTGAAATTTGATAGAGGATCAGTGATGTTCTGGGGATGCTCCAGCAAGGCTGGAACCGAGCAGATTTTTCTTTGTGAAGGACGCATGTCTTGAGCCGAATACAAGGTATTCTGGAAGAACACCTGCTTCCTTCTGCTCTGACAATGTTCCCTAACCCTGAGAATTGTTTTTTCCAGCAGGAAAATGTTTAATGCCACCCAGCCAGGTCAATCAATGTGTGGATGGAGGACCACCAGATCAAGACCCTGTCATGGCCAGCCCAATCTTCAGACCTGAACCCCATTGAAAACCTCTGGAATTTGATCAAGAGTAAAAAATATGGTCACAAGCCATCAAACAAAGCCAAGCTACTTGAATGTTTGTGCCCGGAGTGGCATGAAGTCACCCAACAGCAGTGTGACAGACTGGTGGAGAGCATGCCAAGACGTATGAACGTTGTGAATAGAAATATGGGCTATTCAACCAAATATTGATTTCTGAACACTTCCTAGGATAAAACATCAGTATATTGATGTTGAAAAATGAATATTAATTGGTTTTCTTTGCATTATTTGAGGTCTGAAAACAATGCATATTTTTTGGGTTATTTTGACCAGTTGTTATTTTCTACAAATGATTACTCTAAATGAAAATATTTTTATTTGAAATTTGGGAGTAATGTTGTCGGATGTTTATAGAATAAAACAAAATGTTCATTTTACTCAAACACATACCTATGAATAGTAGAACCAGAGAAACTGATAATTTAACAGATCATTTAAAAAAAAAATCCAAAGCTGTATATGCCATATTATGAACAGCAGCCAGACTCAGTATTATTAGCCTGTCTTCCAATGTGAATGTAGAAGAAATGTACAGACTTGCTGAGCTGATAAATAAACTAACTGATGGTATATTCATTTCCAAATACAAACGTGTCTACCAAGAGGATGTCAGCCAGCTGATTCTAGTAACATTACAGATGTGTTAAAGTTAATGTACCTACTGTAGCAAGGCATTATTGCTGCTAAGCAATACATTCCAAGCTATCACTACTAAAGCTCAGGGTGACTAGCTAGGTATCCAGTGATTTTTTAAATAGTCTATCTATTTCAGTTGTTCAAGGATTAACTTTAGACTTTGTCAGACAGTAATGGTAGGAAGTATTGGTTCACGCACTCGCCAGTAAACCAATGTATTTTGTTTGTTAGTTAGCTGGCTGGCTGCTCATATGCAGATAACCATAGACCAAAAAAATATGCATGTAGTAACCGTGACGTCACTCATAGGTGTCTGACGACTCATTTTGAAGCTCATTTTTGCCGTCGCCATCTTGGCAGCACATCACTCGGCCTACCTCCCGGATAACCAAAATGGGCAAAGAGGTGGGGCGTGGGTGCAGCTGCGGTGCCTGGTTGCTGAAACAACACCCACCTAGAGTGAATTTAGCAAAGGCTAAGAAGCTAGGCTAAATGCTACACTGCGTTGCTAGCGGTTGGTAGCCAGTCACCGTAATGTTACCATCTAACACTTGAGGCAAGTTAACCTGAAAATATGCAACAAAAACATAAATGCTTTAAATGCTTCAGCGTTTTTTAGTATATAAATGTGGTTATTTTGCTACTCTAGATTTGGTCAAGATGATAAACTGTAAAAATTAGGTTGAGAATTGCAGTATTAGATTTTCACATAACTTTAATTATGAGCACTGCATGGTTACGAGTCGTATTTGGATGTCACTAAATGATAACGTTACTTGTCAGTGAATGGAGTTAGCTGAGGTGATCCCAGAAAGGACAAACCTCTTGGAGTGACAGCGCCAGCACCACACCTGTCACTCAGTTGCCCATGCCCCTTAATTATAAGACTTAATATAATTTTAACTAGTGTGTTATAAAGAAATTGTCCCCTGTCTGTGCACGTGCCTGATCCACGAGGATTCTTTCACCAGGGTATTTTACACTCCATAATCAATTTGGTTGAGTTTTTGATATAAACAGACCTGATTGTTGACACCTGTATTGGATGCATGATGCAAATACAGTAATTGTCTTTTGAAGTTGTTTGCTATGAATGCAACCCCAGTTGAATGAGTAGTCCTGTGAGCAAAAACATTTTCCAGTGTTTTTTCCCAAAAATATAACGTTTGCAGGAACGTTTCTTTACAAAACAGAAGCTTTTTGTGAACTACCTTTAAAGCCTTTCGGCAGGTCAAATCACAAAGAGAAGATCTATCTTTGTATCAAGCTTGTTGGACATGAGGCCATAACTTTGCGTTTACGGCCTTATTCACTGCAGTCAGATCATCTCTGAATCGTAATTTTCTTCCCTTCAGAAATGTGTTCATCTGGGCTAGCTTCAGCGCATCTCATGCTGTGCAGAAAGCAAACCAAATGATTATTGAATGCCTGGCATCTTGCTTCCTCCCAAATTGATGGGCGACACATACAGCAATGTCCATTAATCTGCCAGGGAAGTTCAGGACCACATGGTTGCAAATATCAATCACTTTACACCTCACATTGTCATTCTGGTCCTCCTGGGACACTGCAGATCTGTAGACCCCACATTCTGCTAAGCTTCCGTAATGTGGGCATTCAAATTTGTAATGGTTTTCTCTATAGCTATACATCAGTAAGAACAATGTTTGCACATTATACATCAAATTAAAGGGACCTTGATGGTAGGATGAACTCACTCAACTAGTCATCAACCTGACTAATTGAGTCCGTTTTGCCAGTTTAAGGTTAAAAGTTATGGGAAAATAGGCTGATTTTTGGTGCATACCTACCATTGACTGTACCAATGTCCTGCTCTGTACCCTCTGATCCAATTAAATATTTAGATTTATTTGAATGTAATCTTTTTTTCTACATACAAGTTTGATATAGTGGTCAGGAGTTAAATCATTTGACAAATCTATTTCAAAATAATGTATCATCCATGGGATAAAATCCAATTAATCTGTTATTCAAAATGTTTTTAATATAAGTCATATGTTTTGTTTTTCAAAATGTTATCAAAGGTTTTGATTACCGTAGCCTAGATGACAGACCTTTCAACATCTTTTCAGTGACATTTTGTTTGGTGAGATCAGTATCGTGAGGTTGTTGTGACCGTTACTTGGGTGTTGCAACCTTTATAAAATACACAGGGAGGGCTAAGTGAAAATACTTTTCACATTGAGGAGAGTTTGGGCAGACGTCTGTCTGATAAATAACGAACTGTCCCCAAGATGTTCCTGTACACTTCAAGATGAATTCTGCAGCCCACCAGTTACGTCACCAACAAAGACTTGAGAGTTGTTTGGTTTCAGAGTGGTGGAGCGATTTTATATTACAATAGGAAAAATATGAAGATTGAAACTGAGAGATTAAACAAAAGGGTTGAGACCATAGAAAATGAGAACCGAAGGGAATTGAAAGGAAAAGAGATAAAGACAATCTGAGACGGGGGAAGGGGGAGGGTGAGGCCGTCATGTCAAGTCCAGACGAAGCGTGTCCGGCACCTTGCACCTGTGCCCTCACCTGTCAGTGAACGGCAGAGCCACGTTAGTGAATACCAAGCAGTTCCCTCTGTCATTACCATGCATGCGTGCCCGCGTAGCATTCTGTTGGGAGACAGTTACCGGGTGAAATCAAGCATCTCCCTCCCTAATTACATGCAAATGTGTATCGTATGGATGGTAAACACTCCGGTCAACGGTGTGATGGTGTCATCACGAGCTGAGGTGAGAGAACCTTCAGTATGGACGTTCACATAGAGAGAAATCACAGGATTAATAACCTGAGACTATGCATTCATATCTTTCTCTTATTCCATAGATGTTTTTCCCTTCTTTCGCTTTCTGTTGTAAATGAGTGCAGTAATGGCGGCAAAGGTTAGGAGGTATGTGTTTGCTAAACCGCTCATGTCCACCTGCCTCAACATGGCTACTTATTCAAATCCCACGACATTCTCACTTGTCTCTCTCCATCTGTCACTGAGAACAACGTATCCATGTGGTTTTCTCTTTCACCCTTTCGACAATGTATGCCTATGCTAAGGTAAAAACCTAATCGATCCATGCCACATACAGTATAAAACTAATTTACTTTCCCCCAGTTTCCAATGGTTGTAGAGGTTGGCTTGTAGGACTCGACCTGACAGCTTTTATGAGCCATTAACCAGGCGTGTGCCTACTCAACAGAGACAGTGGGGAGTACTCTAAATCAATGCCTATATAAAGGATTGATGGTGTGTCCACTGGGATACTAGCCATTCATTAGCCTACATGAAAAAAAGATTATTGGAGATATTGGTGTTTAAGGATATTTTCTGAAAGCACACATGGACTCAAGATGGGGTCATTATGTAGCATTTATAGGAGCCCTTTGTTAAGGGAGAGACTTACACGCCTGGCTTTTAAAACAGTGACATGGACGAAGTTGGTTTGGCCGAAGACTGAATGGCAGTGTATACAAAGTGCACTTTAACAGATACAGTGCCAGATACAGTTGCATTACAAAGGCAGCCTCAGCCCTATCCTTTAAGAAACAAAACTGTAATTATACATTTAGGTGAGAATGTGTGGCACACATTTCTAAATACATGTTTTCATGATTGGGTGTTGTGTGTGAAATATTGGTAAAAACAAATTAGATGACATTCTCAAAATGTTATAATTTAATGCAGTCAGTTTAATAGCAATATTTGAATTACCTCACTGTTTTTTAAAAGCCAACATTGAAACAACATAAGAACAAGAACAGTGGCCCAGTCAAGGTCCTGACCTCAGTCCCTTTGAGAATCTGTGGCAGTATTTGAAAATTTCAGTCCATAAGCCAATCTGCAAAGAAGAATGGACCAAATTTAAAATGTTTGCAAACCTGGTACATACTGTATAGATTGTGCCAATACTAAAAAAGAATAATCTTCATATGTTGGAACATTGTTAATATTTCTAAATGTACAAAACAATATACGCAAATACCTTCCAATAAAAACGGTGAATCAATACTTTATTGTCATATTAACAGTCTAAAGTATTTCAAATCCAAACACTTGAAATACAGAGCCCAATACAGAACCAATACTTCAGTGTGTTGCAGAAGCAAGTGTTTGTAACTACTACCTTAGCTATACTAAGTATCTTGTTTGCCAGTATACTTGTCTAACTCCCCCGTGCCAATTAACACCTGTCAACAGTGAACCTTAAGGCGGAAATAACCATCACATCTAGAAAAGAGTAAACATCACCCTTGAGATGAGAATTTAAAAGGATCTTATAAGTCAGAAGTTTCAAACTTTTTCAAGGGCCCCCTTTTCAGAGATAATGTCCCTAGGACATTTACATTTGATTGACTCCTTGACTATATAATATCATAACTCAACTTTTGAATGTCAAAGACAAATAAAAAACAAAAATATTCCATAGTTGCAAATCCACATTCAGGAACCTGACTAGTTAAAGCATGGTAGCGCATACACGGTATTAATGACATACTTAGCTTCCTCCTGCTGTGTTGATGAAAAAGACCAACCATGTTTGACCAACAGTAACTTTCCAGTGTTCATGACAGAAGAATTGGCTGATTTGAGGCAACTGCGAATTGCATTGAAGGGGGGAGTGAATCGTGTTTAATCACATTGACAAGTCTGAGTAACACAATAACACAAAGGTGTTTGTAAAACACCAACCAAACGCTCCAAAGCATTGACATAGCATATAGATTTTTCAAAATTCTATTAAAATGATACCACTCTGCATATTCTACCCTGATTTTGTGACAAGGAATATAGTTAAAATGTATAGGATCCAAATGTCATAAGTCTGGTGTGAGGACAGATAGGCAGAGGCAAACCGGTCGTGGTAGGAATAATCCATAGTTTAATGGTGAAGGTACAAAAGAAACAAACAAAC
>JACXGJ010010198.1:0-22481 GCA_016801105.1 Esox niger | reverse complement strand
GAGTGCCATGCTAACACTGGTTTGTTTCCAAACAGTGCCCTCTCTGCGGACATCTCTGAGTTCATGAGTTCAGACATTTAACAGTATTAATAACAGCTGGGCTAGTTCCAGAATGGCATCATACCACCATAGAGGGCATTGGTTTCTGTGTGAGTGTGTGTGTGTGTGCGTGTGTGTGTGTGTGTGTGTGTGTGTGTGTGTGTGTGAATCAGTCTCACCCCTTTAAGACTGACAGATCTTACAGCTGGGTTTAAATTTAAAGCACGTCCTAGAAAGTTCCTGAACTCTGCTGGCAGCCAGTCAAACCACCTCCTCAGAGTGACAACACACTCTATAAAACATTCAAAACATCAAAACAAAACGTTTTTTTATATACAAGCACATAGTTCCAAAACTATTTTTTTGTACATTTTTATAGTCTAATGGACAACCTTATCCAGACTGACTTAAAATCTAAAATAGCTAGCTTGGATAACCGCATAACGCAGTCCTAGTTAGCCCAAAAGGTGAAGTGCTTGTCACCAAAGGCAGGCGCGAATAGAACCACAATGTCCGTGTGATATGACGAGGTCAAAGGTCAGCCGTTACCTGTTTGCCACCAGGTGTCAATCACAGGACAGTGGCCGCCGCCCACCACCCGATGGTACCACTCCCACGCCTCTGTGTTGATGGGCTCGCCCACTGCATGGGAACAGGACAGGACAGGGTTAACGGTAGCACCGGGACCATTCCCACGGACTCAGACCGGCCAGGAGGACTGTTAACGCCAAAAGGTACCAGGTCAAGAGTCAGGCATAGAAAGACACAGAGGCTGAAAGAGAGAGACACAGAGAAAGAGCCAGAGGAGACAGAAAAAATGAGCGACTGTTTGGACATTCTTCAGAACTAGTCAGGTGTCACGTTCCCATTGAAGGTCACCCAGTGGTCTGGTGACTGGTATGTTAATATGCTGTGAGTAGCACATGAGCAGACCCAGAGCATGAAGACAAAGGCACGTGATGTGGACAGGCCAGGAAGGATTCCAGCAGTGTTTCCCCTGTAAAAATGTGATGTTGTGAGGGGGAGGTTATAGGGAAGGGGTTCCCTTTTTTCTCGGGTCAAGACCCCCCATTGGAAAATGTGTACATTTGAAAGCATAAGAACTGAGGTTCTGTTGACATTTTAAAGGGACATTCTGTTCATAAATTAATTCCTACTTAATAATAATGTTTAATAGCAGGCTAAATAACTATGTAGTACTAGAATGCTCTATAACCTGGTATCCAATAAGCTATACATGTTATTACAAATCATTTTTACAGATTTAACTTGAAAACGTATCTGGAAGTTATCCTACATCTGACCAGCGTTACCCTACATATTCCCACTCACAGAGTGTAGTCACAGTTGCAGGAGACACCAGTGTGGTTTGACACTAAATATAAGGACACACGTGCATGCTATCCAGTACCTTCCCCGGGAATTTTATTGCAGTCGAAAAGAGGTTCCAGTTCTTCCAGTGTTCAACGTACCAGAGCCCAGGGTTTTGAGGCAGGAGCGGTCGTATTTCTGAACCCACTCGTCTCCGTACTTCAGCAGCAGTCGGATGGCGGTGGGAGCCCCGTAAAACTGATTGATCCCGAGCCTCTGCACCGTCTCCCAGTAACGACCTGGAAGCACCAAGGAAACACGTAGCCATGGAAACACGTAGCCACGGAAACACGTAACCACGGAAACAAGTAACCACGGAAACACGTAGCCACGGAAACACATAGCCACGGAAACACATAACCACGGAAACACGTAGTCACGGAAACACATAGCCATGGAAACACGCAACATAGAACCGCGGTGACATAATCATTCCAATGAAACCTTGATTTAAACACTTTGGAGGGCATAAGTAAAATGAGTTAAATAATTAACGTAGAACTTGAAAGGACTTTACGCTTTAAGCTGATAGCAGGACATGGTGCGTATATGTGGAGTAGAATGTATGATGAGTTCAACTATTTTGCAGTGAAAAGCATTCTGGGCATTTCTGTTGGTTGGCTTACCGGGATCTGGATATGTTGGGGTGCTCTCAAACAGAACGGTGGTTCCTCCATTACACAGCGGGCCGTAAACACCGTAGCTATGACCCGTTATCCAGCCAATGTCTGCCATACACCCAAACACGTCCCCATCCTGATAGCTGAACACATACTGAGGGACAGGGTGACAAAGGTCAGAGGTTAGGCTTTGGGTATATCTGAGGGGTGGACATTTTATACACAATAACAATTTTTTTTATTTCTCTATTTCCATTTTCTGGCCAGTAAAAATCTGTTGTTATATCAATTGTCAGGTTTATTAACATCTCCACATGTGTTTGATTTAATTTTATATAGTTTTGATGACTTAGTGTCATTGATCAGATTAGTGACCAGAAAATACTTTTGCCACTTACATCTAGGGAAAAAGACAGTTCTTGAAAAGCAAAGAGGTGTATTTAACTTAATGTAGATTAGATTAGATTCAAATTCAGATTCAAGTACAAGTACAGTACAACGAAATGCAGTGTGTCTAAATTTACAAGTATTAGGTATATGTATAACTTGTATTAAGTATATGTATAACAAGTATTATATATATATATGTATAACAAGTATTAAGTGTATGTATAAGAAGTATTATGTATATGTATAACTTCTATTAAGTATATGTATAACATGTATTAAGTATATTTATAACATGTATTAAGTATATCTATAACATTTATTAAGTATATGTATAGCATGTATTTAGTATATCTATAACATGTATTAAGTATATGTATAACATGTATTAAGTATATATATATATAACATGTATTAAGTATATGTATAACATGTATTAAGTATATGTATAACATGTATTAAATATATATGTATAACATGTATTAAGTATATGTATAACATGTATTAAATATATGTATAACATGTATTAAGTATATGTATAACATGTATTAAGTATATCTATAACATGTATTAAGTATAGTTATAACATGTATTAAGGATATGTATAACATGTATTAAATATATGTACAAGTGGAATGAAAGATGTGATATTAATGCGAATGCATTACAAATGACAATTCTAAATGTGCAGTGGAGGCAAATCAAGGAGGGCAGAAAATGTACAAGTATGAAGTATAATGTATGTAGATAGAAGGATAATTCAGACCCACACCCATTGTGCGTCTATGTGTGTGTATGTGTGTGTGTGTGTGTGTATGTGTGTGTGTGTGTGTAATTTAGACCCCCACCCTGTGAGTAACTGAGGCGTACAGCAGGTATCCAGCCTGTGTGTGAACCAGCCCCTTGGGTTTCCCTGTGCTTCCAGATGTGTAGAGTAGAAACAGCACATCCTCGCTGTCCATGGTAACCGGCTCACAGACCACATCCTCCTTCATCATCTCCTGGAGGTTACGGACGCAGAATTCAGCGCATGGAAAAATAATCTCTCAGGCAGGGCTCCAGGGCCTTTATTATGGTCATGGCTACGACACAGTCAGGCACATTAACATAAATATAATAAGTGATTTATTAAACCGCTACGTTTTGCAGAATGGTTATAAGGGAAGAGAAAAGTGATGAGCATCAGTTGATCTATTTGAATGGTTGGGCAAAATCCGGCGCAAACGTGTTATTTTGTATTTGTTCCCCATTCTGAAATGGAGGGAACTATAAATTGCAGGCAAGCTATCCGTTCGTGCGTGTTTGCATGGATACATTAAAGCAGCAGATTTATTCCTCTTATTCGAGATACATCATTTACAAAAAAATTAAGTAATTGGCCAAAGGTGAGCGCCGTAGTAATCCATTAGAATTCCGTCAAATGCATTATCTCCAACAGCGCCACGAACGACATTGATTGTTTTGTAAGAAAGATATACAACGATAGGTATATAAATTCAACAAGTAGTAAATACTTTATTTTGTACGTATTAATCATTTAAATAAAAATTATAGGTAAAAAAATACATAAAGTTCCTATGAGCACTGCACAGTTATGGACCTTTACTTAACCTCATCCGGAAGACGTGTGTTCTTACCTCCTCCAGAGGAACATCTCGGTCTGTCATGGCAACGGAGTTCTCTGTTCTCATGGCAACCAGGACCTGCTGGACTGAGGGACAGTTCTGGACGGCCTGGTCAACGGTTCTCTTCAGGTCTATCACCTTGCCTCCCCTCACACCCTGGTTGACCGTGATGACCGTACTGGACTGGGCTGAATTAGATAAAGGTACAGAACGTATTCAATATAGAAATGTTACTGATTCCCATTTCTGATCACAACCCGGTGCCTCGTCATTGATTATTGTTTTTACTAATTGGATTGATGCATCGAGTATATTTTTTATGACGTTATTACTGAATCTCGCGCAATATTGATTTACAGTGGCCGAAAGTGGCGTAAAGTCCCGCCAAAAGCTCTACACCAACTCGCTAATCGGAATATTTGACGGGGTAGCTCGGCCTTGTGGCACTTGGGCAATTCTTCTTGGCAGGTCTCGGTGACTGCTAGCACAGTGCTGATGTTTTGCAGGAGGATGCGCTTTGGTCCACAAGGGAAGATTCCGGTAAAACGTCCCGGTTGTGCTTCATACTATAGCTCTCAGTTTAGTTGCACTTTGTTTGTCATTCATGTCAATGAAGATCGTACCCAATGGAGTGGAAGCAGATGGCCCGCTAGCGGTTGGTCTCTCCTGCCTATAGCTGAACTCTCAATTTGTATAAATGAACGCTATCGCTGACGATAGACGGCCACGAAAAGTCCCATTCTTGACTCTGCCAAGCCTGCGGGAAGTTGATACGAAGAGGTTAGGCCAGTGTAGTGAATTGGAAATTGGAGGAAACATTGGAAAAAATGTATGAAGTAATCAAATCAATTTTAGCGTTTTGGCTGATATATTCTGAATGTTTACCACCGAACTGATACTTAATCTGTACCATCCTTATTTTGTTATAGCATGGTTTCAGACATCATAAAGAGCCAACAGCGTCACTCTTTTCGCAATCAACAGTGACACTCGAAATCAAGCTATTATCTTTGCAACTTTTGAACCTTGAGTTTCTGTGAATAAGGTCAAGACCCAATCAAAACCTGACCCCTCGAATCAATCATGTAATCCAGATCTCCTGTCCCACCAGTCAAGTAATCCAGAGCTCTGAGTTGATCAATCATTACCTCCTTGTCACTAGGGGAATGTAGTTCCAACAGAACTCCTTATTTCTTATCAGTTTCAGTGGAGGTCAATGCTCACACGTCTTTCCCCTAATATCTACAAAGCTAACATAGGGAATTATTTTAAGATGTCACAATATGGGTAATTTAGCAATTCACTTTTAAATCTTAAAAGCCATGTTAGGATAACAATGTATGCAAGTCACTCTAATCTATAGAAATCACTAATGTGTAGATATTACCCATGCATAGAAGTCACTCTGGACAAAGGTGTCGGATAAATTACCAACATTTAAATAATAATTTAAGACATGATTGTAAAAGGACTTGATGTTAGATTTAATTTAATAATTGAATGCAATGCCCTATAGAATGGCATTAAACAGCCATACTAAGTTCTGCCAACCCTACTTCGAAAAGGAAAGTTTTGAGTGAGGAACAGAAGTGTTCAATTTGCAGTGGTCTCTTAATTTGAACCCTTCTGTACCTCAAAACGTTCCTTTTTGACTTTTTTGGAAAGGACAGAAAAAGGTGCAGTGGTCTCTTAATTTTTTCCGGAGCTGTATTTATGATACGATTTACAGGCGGCTCTGTTGACTTCAGTGTTTTTTATACAGCCAGCGTCGCAGATAACAGCCACAACTATCCTTCCAAAACATCCACCATTTCTGGCACTGAATCAGTGAGGTGTTGTGTCTGAAAGCGGCAGTGCTACTCCGGAGACCTCCCCAAGACAAGGGACCTCCTGCCTAATCTTTTCTCGACCTCACTATGCAGCTCGCCAGGACCGAGGCCCATTTCATTTCAATATCATTTCTAATTTCCTGACACTACCCTTTTCTCTTCCGAACTCAGATGGCGCCGTCTCTGCTACTCACTGTCTCTGATGCGGTCGGCCAGGGCCCCCGCGCTGAACCCCGCAAACACCACGTTGTGAGCGGCACCTATCCGGGCGCACGCCAACATGGAGGCCACCGCCAAGGGGCAGGGAGGCATGTAGAGGGTCACACAGTCTCCTCTTCGAACCCCGTGGCGCTTCAGCAGGTTGCCCAGGCGACAGGTCAGCTCCAGCAACTCCCTGTGGAGAGAGTCGATAAAGCCGAGTTTGGAAGGAGTTGTCATTAAAGGTGAGTTTAGACAGATATAGTGATGTGCGGACAGTGGACAGGTGATCAGTTGGTATCGGACGGGTTGGTTTATTAAGCTTGTTATAGTTGTATCCTTGTGGGTCTGGGTTTTGGAGCTTCTCCGATTTTGTTGTTGTTGTTGTTGTTGTAGGAGGATAACAACTAATAAATTCCCCATTTTTTTATTTTGCCTGAGTGTTTAACCACCCTGAATGGGAAAATGCTTTAAAATGATTAGTAATGATAAGGTATTATGAATATTTTTTTACCATGATATCTAACCAGTTTACCCACCTGTCAACACACCCTTGGGGGAATAATATGGACTGGATTGTTTGGGGGCAACTACTGTTTGACGGCAGATGCTAGATATAAAATGTGTCCCTGAAAGATGATTTCATATTATAGCTCATTGAGAGGGCAACTTGACCTCACCTGTAGGTTACCTTGACCTCAGTACCAGGTTCGTCTCTCTCCCAGATCAGAGCCACCCTCTCTGGGCAGGTGTGAACGTGACGGTCCAAGCAGTTCACTGCACGGCACGCATACACACGGACGCACACGTGGACACAAACACACACGGGGGAAAGCCGCTCACAACACAGATCAGTACTGGAGATCTTTTAAAACCAAACTAGCTTGGAGCTTTGAGTTTTCTACCAATAGCTTGTTGGATTCCTGGTATGTACTTTGGGATAGATGTTTTGTTATTCTACAGCACATGAGCTTCTCTTTTTCTGTCTGCCTGTCTCAGCTGTCTGCCTGTCTCTTTGCTGTCTGCCTGTCGCTTTCTCTGTCTCAGAGTGTCTCCTGTTCTTTTTCTGTCTGATTCAGTCTATCTTTCTCTCCAGGTACCAAAACGTAGCAAGATGAAATCCAGAGCTTACAGTGTTCTGTCCTTGAGCAGGACATTTCATCCTGATTGCTTCAGGGTCACTATAACAACAGTCTGATTCCTGTACTCATTGGACCACATACAGGCAGACATTCTGATAGTAGTTGTAGGTTTTAATACTGTACCAAGACCAGTCTGGTAGAAGTTGTAGGGTTTATACAGTACCAAGACCAGTCTGGTAGAAGTTGTTGGTTTTATACAGAACCAAAACCAGTCTGGTAGTAGTTTTAGGTTCTGATACCGAACCCAAGTCCACTCTATGAGATATTTCGACCATTTAGGATACTGCTTGAATAACATTAGGCTACAACATGGGTATAATTAAGCCGTATCAACGTTACTTGAGATATACTCTGCGTGATTCTGTCATTTAGGATCTGACTATAAAGAAATAATTATATCTGAAAATATTGACCGCTACAATATTTATATAATATGTTTGTTTTTTTTTGTTTTTTTTTTACAATAAAGCCTGATAATCAAATATATGCAATATGCAATTATATTCGTGTGGTACTGTACATTATATGGTAATATTTAGACTACGCTGCTTGCAAATCGCTGTGCAATATCTTTAAAACGTAGCTTTTACCCCTTTTTGAAACACTTTTACTGTAACTTCAGTAGAATGCCAGGGAGAATAGTTTTAAACACAAACTAGGGTTGCTGTGGGCTAATTCACGCAGATCTCACATGGGAATACATTCTACACATAGCTCTTTAAAATACATGAATGTATGAGACATGAACATTATACCCTATAATCTAGCAATCTTACCGGATACATTTAGCTTCCCGCCTTCAAACCATTTTATTTTGCCTTGACTGAAGTTACAGTCTTGAACGGTGTTAAAGGGTCTTATCCACGAGAGCCTCTGACGCGCCAGTGCTCCCCAAAACGTGTCACTTTCGTTAACAGAGAACTTGTGAAGTCCCGTATGATCACAGACACCTTGAAACGCAACTGCTTCTGGCATACGTGCCGATATATTGTAGTTTTTGCCAAACTGTCGAACGTATTTATAAACCCGTAGGTTATTAAACGTAGAAGAGACAGACATCGAAGAGCATCTCCAAAGCGACCACATCGTGGAAGGACGTTTGTTGCCACAAATATGCGGTACGACTTTATCGTAAAAACTGTTGAGACGAGATTAAAAACATTTAAAAAATCTAATGAACAGACTGATTTCGTGATTTGTGTGCCAACGCACCCTTAAGTAGCCAAACGATTACGAAAGAGCTGCAAAACGCGTGGAGTGTTGTGAGATTCGAGTCAGTAGATGCGTTTAAAGGAAAGTCCAAGTCCAATGTGGGCCGACAATAAATGCGTAGACGTTGATCATGGTTTCAGCCAATGACAACAGATGATTTGGTCGCGCATTTCCTTCACTGTAAAAAACGATTAATACGCGACTTCAGACTTATTCAAGAGGTTTTGCACATATCCGTAATTACATAAAATGTAGTTCATGTGACTATGCTACTGATAAACAAAAGAAAAACACATGGAAACAAATCTTAATTACAAATCTCGGATCTGAATAACAATTATAGCTTTATTACTATTCAATTAAAACACTGACAGACAAAAACACATACATTGTTGATTTCCAACTACATGAACGTAGCTATATTTCATTTAAAATAATTTCAATATTTACATCAGAGGTAAATCTACTATACATTTTAAGAGGTTATTTGTGTAAAAGGCCCCTTGTATCCTCTCCAAGATGAGTCACTTGTTTTTCCAATAATTTGACTGGAGCCCATAAAGATTTCTTACAGCATTTTATCATGAAAAGTATCTCTATATGTGTCTTTTGACCAGACAACTCGCGATACTGTGTCTATTCTGATCACGTAGTATTTACACATGAAGCCTATAATTAGCTGTCTATTCAAACGGTATCAGTGACGTTTTACGGATTGAGCAGTTAAAAGCGAAACTTCCCGATTGAGCTGACATATGCAGCGTTTACCGTTAATGCAGTCTGCACTAATGCGGTAAAGCCGCCTTTAAATAAAAATTACAGCGCAACGATAAACATCCGCGATACTGATTGAAGAGCCCTCCTTGATTTTCAGAATAGCAAGCTGCCAAATAGCTGCCAGATTATAACATAGTGGGCCATTATAGAACCGGGTTGGACTGTGGTTGCAGCCGCTGGAAATACTACGATTGAGAATGTGATGTTGACACGATACGCTTTGGTGTCAAAATAAAGTTATGACGCTTTATTTTGCTTAACGACCACATTTTGTGTAGTGACAACTAAGAGGTGAGGGCCATGTGCATTAAGAGAGGGCATCAACTGGCCCTGGCGTAGTCTTAGAAGAGTTCCAAGTTTCTCAATGATTGGGCTCAACTTCAGCCACTGGCTTGACCTGTCCATCTGTCTGTCCTGCTGGCAGTTTGTCCTCGGTTTTCTCTGTCTCCATTGGATGTCCATGTCTCCCTTGTCCGTCCCCAGAAACCGCCCCCGGAGGTCCTTCACCAGAAAGTGTCCCCAGCATCTTAGCGCTGTGTTCCAGAGCTTTAGCCCTCAGTGCTGCAATACTATTCTCTCTCAGTTCCTCTTTGGATATGGGCGACCTGTTATTCTCCCTTCTCCTCTCTTCCTCAATCTCTCGCTCCGCCACTCTCTCCCGCTCTCGTTCCCGGGCCGGTGGTTGGGAATGGGCAGGTTCCGGTATTCCAGGAGAGGTTGGAACAGGGGTATCCATAGACTTTTTGTGCATACCTGTAAAGAAAAAATGTGTCACTGCTATTAAACACTACAGTATACTGTAATTAGATACTGCCTTAAACACTACAGTATACTGTAATTAGATACTGCCTTAAACACTACAGTATACTGTAATTATATACTGCCTTAAACACTACAGTATACTGTAATTAGATACTGCCTTAAACACTACAGTATACTGTAATTAGATACTGCCTTAAACACTACAGTATACTGTAATTAGATACTGCCTTAAACACTACAGTATACTGTAATTAGATACTGCCTTAAACACTACAGTATACTGTAATTAGATACTGCCTTAAACACTACAGTATACTGTAATTAGATACTGCCGTAAACACTACAGTATACTGTAATTAGATGCTGCCTTAAATACTTTTTTGCAACACCCCTGATTTCTTGATCCCAGTGTTGGACTAAATCTGGCTCCTTGTTGGGAATCGATAAAAGTGTCAATGATGGGTTCTAATCAATAGGATGATAATCCCACTTTATCAAACTGGATTAAACTGGTTCTGCTCTCGACCTGATGTCTCCGCCCCCAGATTAGCATACGTCAATGACTTTGGTGGTTCTAATAGAAAACAAACGGACTGCTGTGGTGTGACTATACACACACACACACACACACACACGCACACATATACACGCGTGTTGTGTCGTACCCAGCAGCCAGGGGGCGCAGGAGTCCATGATGCCATCCTTGGCTGACTTGAGGATAGACTCCGGCAGGGGGATTGAGTGGCGGACCATCGCTCCATACAGACCGTACTCTGCCATCACACTGCTGCGGCCCCAGCACTTCTCCCTCTTCCTCCACTTGGCCCGTCGGTTCTGGAACCAGACCTGCAGGAAGGGAGAGAGAGAGACATGGTTTTACACACATCCTGAGAAGATCTCATATGAAGGGGTTAAAAATGACTGAATGCTTCCAGAAAATTATGTGTATTTCACCAGGAGAGTCCACTTAGCCACTCTGTTAGCACTTTCATGGAGTGCTAGGGTCCAGTCTCATTGGTCTTTCATGGGGTGCTAGGGTCTAGTCTCATTGGTCTTTCATGGAGTGCTAGGGTCTAGTCTCATTGGTCTTTCATGGAGTGCTAGGGTCCAGTCTCATTGGTCTTTCATGGAGTGCTAGGGTCCAGTATCATTGGTCTTTCATTGAGTGCTAGGGTCCAGTATCATTGGTCTTTCATTGAGTGCTAGGGTCCAGTCTCATTGGTCTTTCATTGAGTGCTAGGGTCCAGTCTCATTGGTCTTTCATGGAGTGCTAGGGTCCAGTCTCATTGGTCTTTCATGGACTGCTAGGGTCCAGTCTCATTGGTCTTTCATGGAGTGCTAGGGTCCAGTCTCATTGGTCTTTCATGGAGTGCTAGGGTCCAGTCTCATTGGTCTTTCATGGGGTGCTAGGGTCCAGTCTCATTGGTCTTTCAAATGTATGTTTTCAGCATTAGAACAATAACATCTGCTCGAATAGCTGAGAAATGTGTGCACGGTTGTCAGGTTTTGATTTCTGCCTGCTTGTGTGTCTGTGTGTATATATGTTGGTCTCGTAGTTGTTCTACCTCTATCTCCGTGTAAGCGTGTGTGTCTCTCTGTTTCTGTGGGTGTTGTGTGTGTGTATATGTGTGTGTGTGCATCTATAGATGTGTGTGTGGTATATGTGTGTGTGTGTGTGTGTGTGTGTTGTGTTCTCCTTCTCCTCAACCTTCCTAAATTAATTTCCACCGTTCACCATGTGACAGGTCCTGTAACAACCTAACCTCTGCAGATGATGTCATGAATATAGATCAGAGAGAGAGGCTGGTTGTGGGGGGGGGGTACAATAAAAGTGGATGAAGATTTGAGGGTGGAGATGATCGGGTTCTGGGTGAGGGAGGGGTGAAGGGGGGTAAGGAGATGCGCTGGAGGTGTGAGGGTTCTGTGTTTGAGAGGGGGAGGGGCCAAGGGAGGTTGATGAGAGGTGAGAGGGGGAGGGGCCAAGGGAGGTTGATGAGAGGTGAGATAAGGGGGCAAAGATATGAAATTAAAAATCATCAAAGCCTGGAAGCTATTCAGTTAGACATGACGATTACCATCTCATGAAGATACGCTGAAAAATGAGGAATTACATCACAGAGCGGAGAGGTTTGTGTGTGTGTGTGTGTGTGTGTGTGTGTGTGTGTGTGTGTGTGTGTGTGTGTGAGACAGAGAAGCAGCTGAGCTCAAGGCACAGCAGAGAGGAGGGTGACCCTAGGGGCGCATGAAGGCTGATTGAAAAATAAGTTAATTTCCAGAGCCAATCGATGGGCGACAGGCGCTCAAACATCACCTGGGAAATAAAAGAGCCAAAGCCCAGGAGAGCCATGCCATTGACCCACGCTAATTAATTTCACTGTAGTTATCATTTCATTTCTGCCTGTCTGCCTGTCCATCTGTCTGCCTGATTATCTGTCTATCTCTCTGTGTATCTGTCTGTTTGTCTGCCTCTGTCTAACTACCTATTTATTTTCCTTTCTTTCTGCCTGGCTATCCATCTGTCTGCCTGCTTGCCTATCTATATTTCTGTCTGCCTGTCTAGATGAATGCCTGACTCCCAGGAGAAAGCACATCTGATTTAACTAATTACACAAGATAAGAAAATATGTGTTAGTTTAGGAAAGAGGGTGTGGTACATGATTAGACAAGTTTGTGGGTGTGTTTGTACGTGTGTGTGTGTGTGTGTGAGATAGAGAGAGAGAGAGAGAGAGAGAGTGTGTCTGTGGCGTGTGTGTGGCAATCTCACACACGCACCGAGACAGACAGGCACATTGACACCAGCAGGCTGTATTATCTACCTGTATCCTGTCCTCTGGTAACTCTGTTTTCATGGAGAGCATCTCTCTGGCATAGACATCTGGATAGTGGGCCTCGTTGAATGCCTTCTCCAGCTCCTCCAGCTGGTAAGAGGTGAAGATGGTCCTGATAGAAAGAATTCAGATTTTACCCATTGTATTTTTTGGTATATTATTTTGGTCACTGTTTTTTTGGTCAGCATTATTCCCCGTTTATATGTGTGTTCTTTCAAGTATAGCTTGTAAAGGCTGAAATCAGCCGGTGAAACAGTTGTGAAGAGGGCGGGGTTGGGGAAATGCCACCAGATTGTTTCAAACGTTTGAACCTGAAGAGTTGGGGGGTTCTGTTTGGGTACAGAAACACTAACAAATTATATTATTTTTAAAAAATCGTAAGAAATATTTTTCATTTATGAGTGCCAAAATGGACGTAGCAACTCCAGCCTGCCCCTTGATTATAATTTATTTTTTACGATGTTGTCTATCATAGGACACCCTTGCAATTAGGACTTTGAACCTAGTCTGGACTTCTTGGATGAATATAAAATTACAAATCAAATCCAAATGTATTTTTTGTGATTTAACTTTTTATTTATCTAACTGCGTTATACGGTTTGCGCAAGGCTTGATGCACGCTTTACACTGATCTACAAAAATCTGTTATCTATGCAAAAACATTGCGCAATTATATTCTCAAACAAGACATTTAGTCAAACTTATTTTTTATTTTGGTTCATACCCTAGAACACAAAAAAGTATTCAATAATTTCAAAATTAAAATGTTGATATATACTAAATAAATAATATATGAATTCCAATATTACAATATCGGGAAATAATAATAAAAAAATATATTCTGATTTAAATTACGTCATTTTATACAGGAAATATGGTATAAGCTACTTTTAAAGAACTATGAGGGAAAGAGAATGCATGATAATGTGATGCTATTCAAAATTCATGCATAAAAATGTAAAGGGTTTTCTGCCTTCATATTTCTGTATTTCCTTTTTTTGCTACAGATGAAACATAATTGTATCGAAAACGTTCACCTATTATATAGGTATATACAGTCCAGTAAATAATGACTAAATCACCGAAATATGTTTAGATTTTTATAATTAGATAGAGTAAATTGTTCAGGTTTAAAATCACCTTTTAAAATGTCTGGAATTCCAAAAAATGAAGTACATGTCGTATTTATAAATATAATGTGACTATTGAGAAAATGGGACACATTACATTTCCATTACAGAGCTTGAATGTTCCATTGCATTTAGACGTATGCGTTCATAATGCTCTTAAAGAATGTAGATGAAAGCAACGAAATACTACAGCTATATTAGAACATCTCCTTTTCCAAATCCTTCTCCAAACCCTGATACCAAACGGAATTCTGAAGAAATATTTTCCTGCCATAATAAGAACAGAATTACATGCCAACACAAATGCAATAATGTTCCAGGTGAATATCTGTTCTTCGATGTTACCTGTGTCGTCTCTTCTTTCGTTTCTTGTTCTGGCTCATTGAAGATTTGGAGAATTTTGTTTCACTAGATGACGCATCATCTGAATCTGTAAACAAATAAGCCGTTAAATAAAAATCCATACATTGCTTATACATTTACCATGTAATTATCGTATCCAATAATGTGGTAATATGTTAAAAAATGCAAAAATTTTACAAATTAATTTACATTTACACTTTGAAGAATATATGGGCTACATCGAACTTAATAGCGGCATCTTTAAATTAGAATGAATAACTTGTATAACCCATATGTTTTGAAATAAATTGTATATTATCTATTAATAATCAATATAATCAAAACATATCTGAAAATAGAATATCACAATGTACCAGAGCAGCTTGCGGAGTGGTGTGGATCCACCTGTCCCATGGCCCCGCTGAGCGGCTGAAGGTGAACGCTTTGAGCCTCTTGCAACACCTCCAGAAATGCAGGCTGGCTGTAAAACGAATGAATTCCTCCCGGACCAATAATTCCCATCCCAACCCCGACTCCAGCGGGGCCAAGTTGTGACCTAGCCGCCAAAAAGTGCGCCCTGGAGGGCAGGGATTCCAACGGGCGCCGCGGGGCCGCCGACGGCTCCTTGTTCAAGCCCAGAATCTCCTGGATTCCAAATCCCGTGCATCGGTGCGTCGTTGTCGAACCCATTTTCGACAGTTGGTGCTGGGGTCCCACTAGGTTTACCGGTGAAGACAGTTTTTGTTTATTCGAAGAGTCTGAAAGAACCGTCCCTTCCTTGCCAGTCATGTCAGCCGGTAGGTCTCTGATGATATTCCCTGATTGGTGTTCCCACCCTGCACGAGCCAGTCCCTCGCGCAATCACCAGTGTGCTCGTGCTATGCTTTTCCTCCCACCTCAAAATTCCCTTTTATCCAACAGGTTCTCCGCTCCACCGGTAATGTATCCACAGCCAATCACAAGAAAGAGAGGAGAGAGAGAAAAAGAGAGGAGAGAGAGAGAGAGAGAGAGATTTACAGATTTACAGAATGGAGGGTTGAACGTTTCGGTCATGACCAACTCCATGAAAAATCAAGTTAAGGCTTTTAACATTTGTTTAAACAAGTGATTACAGACAAAACATATATTAGCCTTCTATTAACACTATTAATGCAAACCGTCCGCAGATGGTAGGATGCTGGAGGGCTCCGTTATGGCTGCAAGCACGTTTCGAAATAATGACTTTTCTCTTGTGCCTATAGCCTATAGTAGAACATGTAAATATTCAATTCAATTGTTTAGCCTCTTGGTTCGGTGTTTTCTAGAATAAACTGCAATGGAGTAAACATCGTTTAACATTGGTATTGTGGCTGTCAGAGTTCAACGAAACGAAATCAAGGATTATAAATATTATAAACGATTAGGTTAGCCTACATAATTGTGCTTCTAAATTATTATGATGTTAAAGATCATTCATAAATTGGAAGCAAAATCAAGTATCCAAATTAAGAACCCAATAACAATAAAATGAGATGATTGCATACTTAATAAAACGTTATAAAACGTTACAAAACCTGTTTTCGAGCGGCAGACCACATAATTCACAGCTCGTTTTCTCTCATGAATAAACGACTATTAAATATCATTTAACTTCAAAGATGCATAGCCTCAAAAATAATCTACACAAATGACTCCTGCTAACCAATCTTGGCTGATTAAGCCAACTAAACTCATAACAAAATTCCCTAACAAGGGAGAGTGTTTTGTACGGATTGAGTGAAACCTTTAATTAAATTACCAGAATAGAGTAAAAATCGATCGATAAAAACCTTGTCTTGGTATTACTTTCACTGTAGCGGACCTCCGCATCTATCCATCCTTGTCTCGATGATTTCAGGGCCTTAATCCTACTGCCATCCGGATGCAAAACGTCCAATCAGACCGATAAAGCCCTCGACTCAAGTCAAAGCTGCTTAATTTTGACAGACTTCGGTCTTTGTCAAAATATCAAAACATCCCAGCGTCGGGAGGTCTATTGGACGAAATATTTAACAAGGTTAAAACAAGATTGAACACAAGACTGGATAATGAATAAGACGAATAGCCTATGGTTACTTTGCATTTCGTAATTTACTACTCTAATGTAGTTATTATTATTATTTATTATTAGTATTAGTTGTAGTAGATGTTCTGTGAATAGCAGTAGGATTGATATTACAGTAATTATTATATTTTTGGTCATAATCTTCGTTATTTATGTTAGTATCAGGAATGATTAATATCGACTGTTTTGCCTGTGGTGTGTCGATTTGTAGGACACATTTTGACTGGATCTTATGTAGGATAGCTATTTGACCTTAATCACACTAAGAAGATGATAAAAATGCATATTCTTTAATCTTCATTAATGAATTGGCCGACCAGTGGCAGCTTATCAAAAATGAATAAAGCAACTGAAGTTCTTGTCTCTTAATGCTTAATTCCAAAAACATAACTACAGCTCAAATGACAGGTCCCAATTCAAACAGCTTATTACCAGTATACAGAATAACTAATTAATTAGTTAAAAGCCGCTCATAAACATTAATCCCTAAGGTCTAATCGGGGCTACGCGAGCGATTTGCATATTCTAATTACTTTTGCATAATAAATGTTTTGTTTTTGGTGTTCAGAATGCGTCAGTCTGCGCATCTGTTGATAGCACGTTTTTTTTGACATGTGACACGACGAAGAGTACAATGTCCCATTTGCGAGTATTCAGGACATTGGCCTACATGGATTTGAATGTGAAGGATTCACCAAACTACTTCAAAACAGCCTTCAAAGTAACGCCCTAAAATTATCAAAGACTCAGCACTGAAATGATTAGCCTGGTAACACTGCAGTACAGCTTCCCCGCAACAGCTGTTTTTCTTTAGCTGGAGATATTGATGACATTACATCACATTGAAATATGCCTGCGTACCTTAGTGCCATAGAGATTGTATGCGGCCTATTATTAAAAAGGATGTTGATAATGAATCGACAATGCAAATCCGATTAAAGTGATGGCTATCGACTTCCAGGAGGGTTTCAAGGGTTACAGATGTTATGATCAACTCCATGATAGGCCTATATACCCTATTTTATAAAATGTAACTCCTTTTAATAAGACCCCTTTTTTGTGGTTTTGTGATCAGGAAAAATACACATTGGCTTAGAAAAGAGTGGAAACGATGCCCTATTTTTTTAGTAATCTTTTCTAATCAGCTATTATTCAATTAAGCTGTAGTTAGATTCGCACAGAGATAATTTGTGGCACACTTTTGGACATCTGGACAAGTAATTACGTCGAGGACTGAGATACAATTTATGGAAATGAGCAGACGCCTTCGATGGTGGGACGGGATAATACCGACCTTATCAAAGTGCCATGTGGCAATGAATAAATAAATACTTGATTTATTCTGGACCCGTTTGGCTTCGCAGGTCACACTTCAGGCTGTCATTCAGGAGCAGCGCGTGGTGTCATGGAGGGGTGCACCACCTAACAGCGCGACAGATTTGGCGGCAATAATCCTCATTGATGGTAATGCTGATAAGTCATATTATCTTCTGCGCGTAATATGTCGGTAGTCTCAAAAGTCAAGAAACCAGACTGCGCACACGGAGTGCTTGTGGACACCATTCTATTTACACACACACGCGTGCCTAATCTTGCTCAATGAGAACCCAGTTAGATGTGAACCAGGATTTTATAATATTTGCCGGCACAAAAACCAGATAAATTATGAAAGCGTTAATGTATAAAATGCACAGGCAGTTACTACTCCAGGCTATTGTTTCAACAATACAATGTAATCCACTGAGTAGGCTACTGCCGCCCACTGACATATCCACCAGGTTTTCGTTCTTTATTAAAATCTACCGTGGATGGGCAGGCTATACGTCTAACGACTGGCGTTAGGGAAGCAATAATTGTAGCCTCCTGGAGAAAAATATTTTTGGACTATTCTAGAATTCTTTGTTGTCGATATAGGAAAAGAACCAATAACAGCTCTGATTAACCGGATATATGTTCCGAATAACACCCTATTCCCTTTAGTCCGGGGCGCTATGGTGTCATTTGTGACTCATCCTGATCTCCGTAGGAGCTAATGAGGCGCTATTAGAGAGAGATTTCATTAGAGGTGAATGAAGAGATCAATGTTATCATGATAGCTTTATGCTAATTCATTGCCTCCACAGTGCCTCTCTCTCGCTCACACACACACACACACTCACACACACACACACACACACACATACAAATCCATTCCCTGAACACAGATTGCCATGTCAGATCCCTTCCACACAACATTTTCTCTCCCCTCTCTGCCCCTCTACTCTCCTATACCCTGTTCTCCTCTTTTCTTTTCCCTTCTCCTCTGCTCCCCATCATCTCGTCCCTTCCCCTCCCTTCTCCTGTCCTCCTTCCAATTTTATCCCATGTCTCACTAAGTTTTGCATCCCTTTAGTGATCCTCACATCAGACTAAATTGTTAATTCATTAATAACACCTTACCTTAGCGTGTTGATGAGGGGAGTCTTTGCAGAATGGTGATGGTAGATGAGTGGTCTTTATTGCATTGTCTTTACAGTGTGATGATGAGCAGTTTTTGCAGCTTGGTGATGAGTAGCCTTTACAACACGGTTATGACCAGTCCCTACAGTGTGGACATGAGTAGCCTTTACAACACGGTTATGACCAGTCACTACAGTGTGGACATGAGTAGCCTTTATAACACGGTTATGACCAGTCCCTACAGTGTGGACATGAGTAGCCTTTACAACACGGTTATGACCAGTCACTACAGTGTAGACATGAGTAGCCTTTACAACACGGTTATGACCAGTCCCTACAGTGTGGACATGAATAGCCTTTACAACACGGTTATGACCAGTCCCTACAGTGTGGACATGTGTAGCCTTTACAACACGGTTATGACCAGTCACTACAGTGTGGACATGAGTAGCCTTTACAACATGGTGATGAGTAACATTTGCAGTGTGGTGATGAGTACATTCATACAGTTTCTTGACTGTATCCGGATGGCTAAAAATTACAGAAATAAAAGTCAGTCAAATAGCAAAGAATAATTGTAAACCATGGTCTAAGCTTGTCTAGCAATCCAGTCCCTCCTCTCTTTTTACAACTTTCTGTCGAATCAAACATAAAAATGTAAAAAAAATGCAAACAATTAATTGTCAGATGGACAGAGGACAACTTTAAGCCCACTTCTTCCGAGAGGGAATTTAACACGAGATAAGATCTCTGAATCCCTCCACTCAGGAATGGCAACACAGACGCTTCCTGTATTCCACATCCGACTGGTTGATCTCTTGGAGCTAGGACAACGGCATAAGTTCCCTTCATAGGGCATTACCATTGCCTGAAAGCACCTGCCCCCAGACGACTCTTCCTGGTTGTGTTATTTTACAGAGTGACTGGGCTTGACCTTCTGGCGAGTGGGGAAAACAACAACCGAGAGGACGTGGAAAATCACCTCATATCCGTCAGCTCCAGTCGGGTGACACGTTCGCACTGTAGATAGACGAGCGATTTCCCGATTGTGTACAATATTATTGTCAGCTGCTAACCACGACTCTCTTATGTTATTCGTTAGTGAAACCTTTCTGTTAGCTAGGAGGTGGTGATCATCACACTGGGGCATCAGCACATCAGCTTTTTAAGCATGACGAGTACCGCAGGGAGATCAGGCTCGATAGAGGACTGTCTGTATTTACGCCTTTTCTACGCAGAAATCACTCACGCCGGAAAATAAATGTTAGTTTAACGTTTTTTTCTGTTGAACGCAACTTAAGTGATTCCGAGTTCACATATAACCTGGGGTCACAGTTGTGATGAGTCTACGTCTTTCAGGTAACTGACGTCTCCATATTGCGGAAATACACATTCATTAATAGCGCACATTAAATGTAATCGATTAAAAAAATTATAAAGCCCCTTTACATAATGTGCTGTCACAAATGGATTTTACAAAACACCCAGTCTGAAACCCCAATCGCCAAACAACAACAGTGTTGAAAAACTCCCTAATGTAGAAATAAATCTAGAGTAATCGGGCTCGGAGAGGTGATCAGTGCCTGGTGAACATCCATGTCAGTAGCATTACCAGATGGCCAAGGCCCGGGACAACCGGGGAGGTAATTGAGCTAGTAATGTCCTACCTTTTCCGTGAATGCAACCTCTGCTGTCATGTTTCACATGTGCAATAGTGCTAAACTGCTGCAATACAGATCAATCAGTCCCCAATTAAAATTGGTTCAAGTGAACTTAACTGATTTGAACCCACTCAACCTCGAACTATGACAAGGACCTCTGAGTGGGAGAAGAGGTCAAAGAGGGGTTAAGGGTGACAGAGCGGAGGTGGTCCGCGACGTGTAAATGGATCCCCACGCAAATAATTTACCCCAGCATGCTAATGCAGTCATTTAGGTGTGCATGTTAAAATCCCAATTAAGCATAACTGTTACTGAATGTCCTTTGATGGTTAAGATATCAATCCATTGGTTCTATTGCAGCAGTACAACATTCGTTGTTTGCTTTTATGTTCCCAGGGAAATCTGTGGCAGTCATGGCTGTGCTCTGACACTGTCTTAGTACAACCTACGATTCCCTCTGTCCTTCCGGAGAAGCCAGGGACAGTTTGATCACTGAGTTGCACTCCTGATCCAGAGTGAGTTTGCTGTGTGCTGGTTTCTCATGGTTCTCACACAAAGGCTTGTACAGGAGCTTCCTGGTGTAATTGTTTAATTAGGCGGAGAGTTGATTGGTTGTAGCTCTAATTGACAGCTAATTAGGAGCCTGAGGGCCCCTCAGACTGATCTGTGTCTGAGCAGGCGGACGGGCCAGTTGGGGGTGACTGGGGAGTCTGTTGTGGGGTGTGGGACAGTGAGAGCCCCCCCTGCACTGGGAAACGGCCCCTAACATATGCAACATGTCTGGACACAAATCCGTTCCCAAACTCACCACGATTTCCCACAATCCCTCGTTGGAGAATGTCGGATTTCCAGGTTTTTTGCTTATCACGGACATCTTCCATGCAGGATTTCTGGGAATGGACCTCAATGTCGCCTCCCTAAGCATGTCCAAGACTTTGATCTCTAATCAATCCACAGCACAGAAAAACTGTGTTAGAGTTTGGCACAATTCAAACATAAAGTCAGTGTTCATTAGAAATACGAACCATAAATCGGGTACTAAAATGCTGCTGCTACAACTCACTGAGCCCTTGACTCGGGCAGGAGTTCTCACCAGATGAATAATGACAACTCAAATATTAAACCGCTTCAGTTCTCTTACCTCTTACAGGTTTATGTTTCTTGCTGAGTTCCTGGTCATACCTAAATGTCGACAGTACTGAGTACACATACACTGTGTTAGAAATGACTTCTCTTAGTTTCACCCCATCCTCTGGGTGGTTCAGTGGATGAAGGTGTTTGGTTTATCAGACAAGTTAGCTTTAATGTACAGCAGCTTGTTGTGTTCATCTGGTACTGGTCCATGTGTGGAGTGGCATGCCATTACAGGGTGTTTTTCCAGGGCATCCAGGAATTCGGGTGAAACAAAATTGCCCTTTCCAGCAGTTGACGCAGATCTCTCTTTTTCAGTGAACGAGGCCACTCACAGCAGGAGTTCTACTTCGCCCTGTCTTGTCTTGGCTGTCTCAGCGTCCCTCTTGGCTCTGTTTGTTCTCTGCCTGTCCATGTGAACCAAGTAAGACAATTAGAGGCTTATTACTCCCATGGAGATATGTCCTTCAAGGGACAACCACTCATAAGCAAGCCTGGTCCCCAGCATCCTATTTACATAGCCAAAGGACCCTTCACCCCAGACTCATAACCCCAGGACCCTACACCCCAGACTCATAGCCCCAGGACCCTACACCCCAGACTCATAACCCCAGGACCCTTCACCCCAGACTCATAGCCACAGGACCCTTCACCCCAGACTCATAACCCCAGGACCCTTCACCCCAGACTCATAGCCACAGGACCCTTCACCCCAGACTCATAGCCCCAGGACCCTTCACCCCAGACTCATAACCAAAGGACCCTTCAACCCAGTCTCATAACCCCAGGGCCCTTCACCCCAGACTCATAACCAAAGGACCCTTCACCCCAGACTCCTAACCCCAGGACCCTTCACCCCAGACTCATAGCCCCAGGACCCTTCACCCCAGACTCATAGCCCCAGG
>JACXGJ010010197.1:0-22445 GCA_016801105.1 Esox niger | reverse complement strand
TGAGGACAACATCCCAGCATAACCCTAACCCATCAACCAGAAACACATGTGAGGACAACATCCCAGCATAACCCTAACCCATCAACCAGAAACACATGTGAGGACAACATCCCAGCATAACCCTAACCCATCAACCAGAAACACCTATGAGGACAACATCCCTGCATAACCCTAACCCATCAACCAGAAACACCTGTGAGGACAACATCACAACATAACCCTAACCCATCAACCAGAAACACCTATGAGGACAACATCACAGCATAACCCTAACCCATCAACCAGAAACACCTGTGAGGACAACATCACAACATAACCCTAACCCATCAGCCAGAAACACCTGGTAAACTACAACCTGAGACCCGTGAACAGTAGAGTTGATAGGTGACAAGATTGACAGGTAGGCACTGTAACAGGTGAGGAGAGAGAGACAGGAAGACACTAACAGTTGAGGAGAGAGAGACAGGAAGACACTAACAGGTGATGAGAGAGAGACAGGAAGACACTATAACAAGCAATGGGAGAGAGTCCGTGTCATAAGCAATGACTCCACCCCATTGAATTCTACCTATCAGGATCCACCCCATTCCATTCTACCTATCAGGATCCACCCCTTTCCATTCTACCTATCAGGATCCACTCCATTCCATTCTACCTATCAGGACCCACCCCATTCCATTCTACCTATCAGGATCCTAGACTGGCGAACAGTGTTATCAGACCTGTCGTCTCCATGCCAGCGCTGCAGATCAAAGCAAACACCTTCATTCACAGCAAGAGATCTGACGGTTGTTCTATAATCTGATGTCCCCCGGGTGTCACCGTCAGTCTCGTATAAGGTTTCCGATCGGGGTGACAGGCCTAGCCTGCCCCCGTTCAAGGAGTCATCAGGTTCACCATGGCAGCCTATTAGAGTAAAGGTCATTCCTGTTTACAGTGCTCCTGTTCATCAATGCTTTACACGGTCAATTGTCCTTGAAAATGTACGCACACTGCTTTCCCGAATGTTATATTAATTCTGTGAATGTTACAGACACAGTAATGAACGGGTACCTCTTACACCCCTTTACATTACTTTAAACTGCTGACAGGACTGTATGTAATGTATGTATGAAAGCCCCGACCTTTCCAAACCCCAACTCCAGTCCATTGCTCTTATCAGGGAACTTTCACGCTGGCTACATGGAAATGAGGCTGAAGGAACTGAAAAGAAAAGCAACCAACAGGAAATGCAAATGTTCACTTTTTTCTCTGCGGCTCCTTAATAATCCCTGAGGATTCTCGACTCACTCGTAATCAGGCATAAGGGCGTCTTTGAACCGGTAAGCCGGTTGACCAATGTCTTTATTGATAGCAGCCAACAAAAGCAGGCGCGCAAACACACACAGACACGCCGATAACCGAGGAAAACAAACAAAACAGAAGCCCTGTCATTAATTACAGCATTCAGGGCGGGAGCTCACTATTATCTTTCTTGCGTTTGGACGTGCGAGGAAGTCCTTGCTGACAGCCCTGCACGCATTAGTTGTAGTGCCACAAAGAGGAAGCAGACTTGTGGTGTCGGTCTGAGCGAAACAGACAAGAGCTCGGCTCAGCGTCTACAGAGCCTATGGGGTCATTCTGACCTCACAATCTATTGCTTCCATCTTTGGCTGGAGAAGAAAACGATTAGCGGCCGTCAGCCCCAAAGAGCAGGAGTGTGGCAATTTGCATTGGTGATGAAGGCCAGTGGGGGATAGAGTGACAGGGCCAAGGCGGTGTGATGTAATCCAACTCACTTCCTTGATCTCACCCGATTCACGCTGTGACGCAATCAACTGTCCCACTGTCTGTACCCACGTGAGGAGAAGCCGTACGTGACAGAACAATAGGGACTTTGGCCTCCTTTATCACGTCAATCAGTCCGCATAAAGTCAATACAGGTGAACAACATTTACATTTCCAAGATCATGACTCCATCGTGACATCATGATGTAAATTCGGCCACAGCATTCTGCAAGGCAAAGTCCACATCTCTCCTTCTGAACATCTTTTCGGGATTCTTTTTTTAAGGTGGAACCTGAATGCGAAAAAGCCTCCATTCCAGGTGAGGTCAAAGGGCATGTCAATACTTTCGCCCTACTTTGGGAAGTTATTTTGCCACTGAAATTCAGCCCTGTTGTAGTTTGCTGCTTGGGGTTTCAGGCTGGGTGTTTTGTAAAAGCCCTTCGTGACAACTTCTGATAAGTAAGAGCTCTATAAATAAATTTGATTGATTGACTGATTGAATGCTCAAGGCAAGGCAGTAGCATTCTGCTTCATAAACAAGCCCTTTGTAAACAAATAAGAAATATATACTATATATATTTCAACCACACACATTCACACGCTTGAGATACACAAAAAGCAATGCAACGCAATCAAAAGAAACAAACAAGCTCTGTATCGGTACCAGTAAAATTCTTCAAGTAACTTTAAATTATAAGTATTTAATGGCCTGAGGAAACTGTTGACTCAATGCAGAAAATACCTCAACGGCCTTTAGGCAATAGCCTCCAATTGACCTGGAATGAATCAATCCAGACCTGGTAGGGAATCCAGACCCTTGTAGGGAGGACTTCTGGGTTGGATCAATCGCTGAGGAACGTTCTTATAACAGGGGCCCATGCGGAGAGAGAGTAGACAGAGCTGCCCAATCTAGCCCTTCTGGTGTGATGGCTTATTATCCATGGGTATTACAGAAAACCTCTAAAGTCAAACCTTGAGCGCTTAAATCAACATCAAACATCTTAGGATTGTTTCCAAAGGCACACACTAAACTGACACACGCATGTTAATATTTACAGAGTGTTTTTTACAGTGTTTTTACTGAGTGTTTATTACGAGATTTTACACTTGACGAGTGGAAATGTACAAATGCAATGCCTTTCACAGTCAACAAAGGCAGCATGCATGTGTAACTCTCAGGGAGCGGGAATATTTTGGCAAGACGCAGCTTGAATACAACAATAAAAGAATGTTGCCAAGGAATGTGGAAGGGTGACTTACTCTGTGCGTGTTTTCTTTTTTCAAATTACCTTGGGTAAGATTTAAAAAGTACCGGACGGTTTTTGCCTGTACAAGTGCAACAATGAGAACTAAAACTCAGAGCAGAGCTATGTACTAAATTGGCTATGCTATTCCCACGTAATGTTTAAAGTCTCCGGTTTTAACAATGTTATGCGCTTGGCTGATGTTTTAAAGAGGGATTGTCACGTGTCCGATAATACGAAACAGTTAAGTATACACACCAACACATGCATGATATTCTGTTGATTGTGTACAAAAGCGCTAAATGAGAGACGGGGGGAGAGCGGCAGAAAGGGAGACAGGGGAGAAAAGCAGGAGAGAGGGGAAGACAAGGAGGAGAGAGTGAGGAGAGCCGTGACAATTCAGTGTAAAGGAGTAAAGCAAGCGAGGGAATGAGAAATGAGAGAAACACCAACATGCTAACAGCAAAAGACAACAGGGAGCAAAGAACGAGTGAGAGAGGAACATTAGAGCCACAGGGAACATGATATTCATAGCCCATCAACAAGGAGTGAGGTAACACAAGGTCTGCACGCACACACAAACCACTTTGCCAAGAGCAGTTACGGCCGAAGCACAACAATGGGACCGTTCTCTAGAGACTTTTCTTGGGGACCCTGGGTTAGGTTGACTGTTGTCATTACGACAGAGGCTTGGGTCTCCCATTGGTCTTTTGATTGTGCCAGTCATTTTGAATAGAATGAAAGGACTAGCGTCACTAAAGTGTGTGACAGATACAAGTGCATGAACGGTCGTCCAATGCAGCTTGCGTGCCTGAAACCCCTCATATTATAAAAAAGATGAAGACATATGTAGTCATATATACAAAAACAGCTAGGACATAATTTAATGTAAAATTTAAATATATATGATTATATATATATATATATATATATATATATATATATATATATGTATAGTTTATACGGCATATATGTTCTCATCTTCCATGATTTAATTGTGAAGAAACAAGCGATGCAAATTCGTTCCAGTGTTCAGCACGTCATGCCAAAGTGCCAACAGTAAAAGCTTTTTCCTTGAGACACCTGATACTTTTTCACAAGAGAAATGAGAGTGAAAGAGAAAGACCAAGACACACTATGAGAGAAAGATACAGGGGACGGAGGGAGACGGACCAGAACAGTGAAAGTGAAACATTGTTTTAGACATTGTGATTTTCAACACAATGACTATTGCTGCTTTGGCTATGCGTTGCCAAAGGAAGATACGACTGGGCCTCTAGGGTAGGATTAAACGGGATCTTTAAACCGCGCCATCTGTTTCACAAATTGTCGCCCAATTACTATGGAATTACTGTAGTGGAAGTAGAAAAGTAGGACGAGTTATGCTACGCTGGCACTGCCGTCATCAATCGACTCTGGAAAGCCACAACTTCCTCATTGATTACCCGCAGTGATCCCTGATTGGCCTTCCACAACCTAGCGGATATTGACTATTAACAAAGACCAACAGCTGGACGTACACCAGGTCCCTGGAGCCAAGCGCAGGGTGGCGGTAATTCATTAATCAATTGGGTTTGAGTGGGTTTCCTTACGGCGTGTTCCAGAGTCTCCGTCTGACAGAGAAAGCAACACCCTCAGTCTGAAATCCTGGGCATATCCCCATGAGAATGACCTCTCTCTAACACAGCAGTCCTGTCACCAACCTGTTCCCAAAGGTCATGACCCTGAGGGTCAGAGAGTAGATGAAGTGTGCCACAGCCCCACGAGCATTAAACAGTGGATGGGGGAGGAGTGTGTTTTGGGGGAGGGGCTACTTGCTTTACCCCTGCCATCTGCCTAATCCCTGACCCCCAAGCAATGGCAGTGACACTAGAATCTCAATGTTTACATTATATGGATTTCACTACCTAATTATACTGCCCTATAAGCCATAATGTTGAGTATGATTCAGAATGACAATATCTGTTAATGGTAGAGGAGATTATCTAAAACCAATCAACTATGTGTAGAGGATTATTGATCATGCCTCTTGACATTTAATAGTGCATATAATCAAGAAATATGTATTATTAGGTTCAAAATTAACATGTACTTAATGTTTTACTGCAAAATAAGATAGGAGAATGAAATGTACAATACACTCACCTGTTTTAGCAGAGGTTACACTGATAAGAATCTTTAAAGAAAAAAGTAAAAAATGAACTTCAAAATAATTTTATTGATTTCTCTTACAAAGGTGGTCGTGACTGATTTCTGGCTTATAATAATGGTTCCTCACATTTTCAAAGGCGTACTATTTGGCCTTCTGATGCAATCGTGAGCGGATTAATACATTCTAATAGTAGTTGGACGGTAGAGGTTCGCCTTGTTGCCTGGAGACGAGTGGGAAGGGACATGGGAGCTTCCAATATGAAACTGCCCATGTATATCCGACATGTTGGATCAAACGGAGCCATTGCTCTGAGGGGAGGACCTTCACGTCAGAGCCGTAATGTCGTCAGATTCGTGTAATGTTGTCAAAATATCGGCATTGAAAACAGCGTTGTCGTGCGTCGCGGTTGCCGCTTTGCGTCCATACGTGATGCTACTGCAGAGGATTCCGGAGCTCGAGCTCGGAACGGCAGCGGGAGAGAAGTAACCGCTCCCCCTCTTCTCTTTACTTCAAGTAACGGCAGGTAAGGAAAACAATTTCGTTTAGTGTAGCTAATTTATTGATCACTAAAAAGCGCACTTTACTGGTATTTTACTTAACATTGCTGTTATATAGTGAGAATTCGTGGCGCATGTTTTTTTTTTAAAACGTCTCTAGTCCCGGTTAGGTCAGTCAGCCGTTCCTCTAACGTTATCGTTTTCGCAACTGCTTTTGTCGGAATGTTGTTGTGCTGTACAGTAATGTTTTTATGGGAGTATTTACTCTGGATCACTAATTGATTATATGTTTCTGATTAGCGTTACTGATGTTGTCAAATCGTTTAACTTCAGGGGAGTGACTTTGGTCTGTGTAAAATGCAATGGCGTTAATTGGGAAGCCGTGTTCTGTAATTCCACCATCATAGCAGCAGTCAACGGTCACCTGCTTACACGCCTACACTACAGAGCTAGCTAGCAGAACTGCGTCAGGCCAAAACTGACAATATTTAATAGCAATTTAAATGCTTATCTTGCCTTACCAAAACGAATACCGTACACCCGTTAGCTAGCTAAAGTTATTTGTTTTATTACTGGTTGTTCCCGGTCAGCTAACCTAAACTACTAGTTATGTCGGTTTAGCTGAGTAGATAGCTAACGTTAGCTGCCTAGCTAACGCAACGCGTTAATACTAGATGTCGCCATTCCAGGGGTAGACCACTGCAACTGGCTGTCACATAGGCTATGTAGCGAAACATCTGCTTGTTGATAATTTAATGTTTCTAATTTAAACCCGTTGTGAAGTTAATTATTGTGTCTAGAAACGTTACGCCACTACTATTCTGAATTCGCAACGTTTACATACTACGGTACATAGCCCCTGCTAGTCCAGTGACTGGGTGCTGCTACATTTACTGTAGCTGTCTGGTTAGGTAACTACTGTAGTGGACGTAGTTCGTTTACGGTCGAATATAAAGGGTAATTTAAAATAGCTACCTTGTCAATTAAGTCCAAACTGCATAACACTACTGTACAATTAACTCGTTTTACGATTGTCAGTTGACTGTCCCCCGATGGGCTAACGATGTGAACGTTGGCTAGCTAGCCCACTAGCTTACTAACGTTAGATTTACTGTATCATGTAGAACAAACCCATAGCTACCGCTACCTGCTGTCAGTGGCAAGGAACTTTGAAGAAACCAGACCCGCTAAAAACCAATAACAATTTGTAATTGTAAATGGCAATCTAACAGGGCCATACATAGGATAACAGTAACGCAGAAGGGGCATGCCCAACGCTAGGTCAGCTGTGCTTGTCAAATCAAGATGTTGGCTCTTGCAAACGTCAGCGAGAGCGTAGTTGGCTAACTTTACAGTTTCTTTAAAATACGCCATTTGTCTGCTGTTTTTTTCGAATACCAACTGTAATCCTGTGACGGGGTGTGTTGAATGATAATTATCTGTACTGAGTGGACCAATTGGGTTGCAGTATGAAATATGTGCATGGCTATTCCTACTATGGTTACATACTGTAAAGCTCCTTATCTTGCCCTTTGATGCCTATAACGGGTAACCATTAGGTACCCCTCAGTGACCGAGTGACAAGAAGGCCACCCAATCGTGTTGGTTCAGCCTCCTTTTGAGCTTCGTTCACAATCAGCCCAGAGAAACGGGCTGTGAGAGCCTGTGTGTTTGCTGCCATAGAGAAACGGATGCATATAACAGCAGCCGGGTGCATTTTGTGAAACATGTATACCCGTCTTAAATACTAAACCAGTTGTGCCGGTGTACTATTGAAGGTCACTTTCTCTTACCATTTCCTATAATTCCCTATGGGGTCAAGCTACATTTTATTGCATAGGGATTGTTGTGGCAGTACGGCTTATAAATGCCTGGATGATAACTTTGACAATTAAAGTATTCCGCTCGGACCAATAGTTTGCTCACATGACTGCTTGAAAATAGTTAGTCAGCCAGGCCTTAGTCACCTCACAATGGGACTGGTTTCACAGCATTGCTTCTTAACCGCCGGTTTTAACGTCATCTTTTTCTATCAAATGCCCTTAAGTAGGATGGCTTGCGTAGCTAGCATGTTTTAAATATTATTTGACACAGACCTTGGAATTCGTGTACAAATTGTTTGGGCTAAAGTGAAAACTCTGCAATGTAACTTAAGACATCTAGCCTTATGAGATTACTAGACAGTGGCCACTTATCAGGTTGCCTAAATCACAACACCATCTTGAAATAAGGCAAAGATATTTTGCGTGTAACAATAAGGAATAACCCAGTGGTTGTCAGCAATGTTCCTGCAGTTTGTCTTGTACTTCAAGATTCTGTCCTAACTAAGCACCACTTGTGATCAGCTTAACTAAGTGATCACTTCTGTGATGGATAACAGTCAACACACCTGGTGTTCCAGGCAAGTTACATCAAAAACGTGTGGTACCTGTGGGACTCCAGGGCTGCCAGCCTCTGGTATAACCTATAATCCCCTATTTTAGTGTGCTCTGTAGATCAAGATCAGTCGGCCTTACTCACTGCTGCTAGGTGTGATGGCAGCGGGCAATATGGGAGTTTACAAAGCACATACCCATTTAAAAATGCATATTTAGTTACTCCTTTCGTGTCATCCTCTAGGTTGCTGTCTGCATGGATAATAGTGCAGGTTCCATCTCTTGGGAACCTATTAACAAGCTGGTGTCTGATACCAGCACAGTCAACAGCCATTAAAAACATCTGCTGGGACATTGTGTAGATCTGCACTTGGGCCTGTACTAACCAAGAAGTGATTTGCATGGGTTCATTAGGTGTACGCCGGTGGCTGTTATCTCCGTCATGATCGGTATAAGAAAATGTTATCCATTATGTTTGAAATAATCAGGGATTACCTTTTTTTTTGTCAATCCTTGGCCTTTAGAAGGGGGGTGCAATAGTTGAGTTACAAAAAGAAAAACATATAATGGAATATTTGTTGGAATTTACAATTTTTGTCTCAGTTTTATTAATTACAATGTGCCTGTATCTACTTTTTTCCCCCAGTACGAAATGCCTTCTAAATTAAATCTTGTAATATTTAGAATGTCTAGTGTATTTGAATTTCATGCTTTTTTTAAATGTAAAAGTCACAAGTGTGTACTGAAGTTGATTTGGTTTATTTATCCACCCAGCAGAGGGTTTTGTAAGAAACACTTGACAATAGAGGACCCTTGTAGCAGATTTCTAAGGGGTGAGGGCCTATACATTTGTTTAATTTAAATAATGTTCACATCACCATGGTCACAATTATAAAATGTAAACCCCCCATTTCACTGATCTGCTGTAGGGCATGATTAAGATAACACATTTATTTTATCTGTATCCATGATTTGAAGTTATGGAATTTAAGAAAAGCTGAACTTCACAGGTTTATCCTTACAATAAATATTGTAATATCTTAGTTTCGGGTCATTTACAGGTGAGTTGCACTGTTTCCTGTGTTCTGGGCACAATTTTTGGCATTTTTGAGATTCCTAATGAATGGCTTAACACTATATGTCGAAGAGGAAGGAGTTGAGTCATATTTTAGTGTTAAAAATGTTAAAGGAATTTTGTTGTGTATACATTCATTGTTCTACAATATGGTCATTAAACCGTAATCACATTTCTTTTATTAAACAGTCTAGTCCTTGTTTGGACATGGATGGCTTTTACGGTGCCTGACATAATATATGTTAATCCAGTTACATTTTATAAACCTTCAAGAAATGCAGGATGTCTCTTTAAATGTTTTGACAGGGGTCACATTACCCCAGATTCATCTATTTAAAAAAACACAAACTATAAAAAGCTTGGTTTTAAACCAATACAATTTTCAATTGAAAGGTAGCACTGTTATCTTCTATGGTGTAACATGACGTGTGCAGCTATGATTTTCTTTCTCACATGCAAAACAAAGTTGTTTTGTCAAGATGGTGAATGGCTTCATATTTATATTCACCATAGAAAGTTGAATTGCTGTCTTTTGATATAACACTTATTTATCAATGCAGGGATTTACAACTGAAACACATCATTAATATGAAGCCTTACAGAAGTTATTTTAAAAGCATTAAAACACTTTTTGCTCTTCTGGATGATATCAAATACTAGGTTAATGCTATGTTTTAGAGCTGATCCCTTGTTTAATCTAAATTTATTTCAAATGTTCTTAATATTCAGAGAAATATTTGTGGGGGGAAAATGTATTGTCCCGATTTTGATTAACCCCAAAAACATGAATGGCATTTTTTCTGTCTCAGCATTCTTTTATATGATGTGCCTCATTAACTAATGTCATGCAGGTCAGGCCTTGAAAAGCAGACTGAGCACAATCATAATCAAGCCATATTATTTTGCCAAGGATGTTGCAAGAGACCTTTTAAGCTCAAGGCCAATATCCTGGTGTAAAGAATACCTTGTGAAACATAAATGCAACAGAAATGTGACACAAACCTGTTTCCTTTTTCCAGGTTTTGCCGGTGGAGTAACCTGTTGCCCAACATGATCCCCTGCGACTGAGACGCAAACACGTTTAGTGTTTTGCCAAACAGCTGATCGCTTTCATCAGATCAAGCCATGCCTGACAAGTAAAGTTTCCTATTTGCTCGCAGCAATAGAAAAGAAGAGAAAACGGCACCCTACATGTCTCTCCATGTAGACTCCCTCCTGTGCGTCCTGCTGGAGTAAACCCCCCCCCCCCCACTTCCAGATAGGCACTGCTGTCATCTCTCCACACCCCTCCCCACCAGCGCCCCCTGTTCATCCACTGGTCACCATGCCTCTCCACCTCAGAATGGCCAACACCTAAGGTTTCCCATGCGTCCAGTGAGCGCTGAGTCGGACGGTCCTGCTCCTCCCGAAAGCTTCTTGCGCCCCCTCCCCCCGACGGGCCTCCTCCCGGCCTCAGAGATGTCCCTGCTCCACTCGCTGGGCCCAGTGCAGAGCTGGCTGGACCAAGAACTGGAGAAATGCGGGATCGACGCCATGATCTACACCCGCTATGTCCTCAGCCTGCTCCTGCACGACAGTTACGACTACGATCTGCAGGACCAGGTGAGGCTGCAGCCATGTCTTCTAGTGTTACAAACAGGGTGGTGTCCAGTTTCACTGCTTGGTTAAGGAGGAGTCATTCTTACATATGGCCATAATAATTCTCTTTCTGTCCCTGTAGGTGATTTCTGTGCTGCTGTTTTTATTATATTTTTGTTACAGAACACTTAGAATAAGTGTTTTTTACTTGCGTAGATTTCAATGGAATGTGATGACTCTTCAAATGTGTCCAGCATCTTTCTGTAATGAAACACAACATTGTATACAGTGATTTTGGAAAGTATTCCTACCCCTTCCCTATTGAATATTAATCATGTCAATACTCCGTGCACTTGTCACAAAATTGGTGGTCGTATATTCAGGGCTGTTGTCGCAAGTCTGATACTTAAATCAGTAATTATGTTTTGCTAGCTTTTACATTTAGGTACATGCTTGCAAGCTTATTTTGTACGTTTAGTTCATGCTTGCAAGCAATAATTGACAAGCTTTGGTTGGATAAGTCCATCAATTTAAAGGAGATCCTAATTCCAGCTGTCCCCAATATTGGAAAGTTTAATGCTGTAGACTGCTCTTATGAGCTGGTATTTTCTGACTGAGCTACATAAATAAATGACAATAATACTTATTCACGTCACGTATTTTGCTAAAATATTGACCTTGTTGTGTCTTATTCTTACACGCACACTTAATGGAAACTATTACCGACAATATATTTGTACAAGCACAGAGCACAACACACTTTCGAGGGCAGTGCTAACACGAGGCCACGCCAAAATAACACCCCAACAGTGAAATTATGTTTAAGATGGTTTTAGTAGCTCCAGTTGAATTTAAATGGAAACCGAAAGTAGATTTTCTCATGGACAACAACTTGCGAAGATATCCTTGCAAGCGTGTGCCTGCATGTACAAGCTAGCATAACACAATTACAAATTTGAACATCAGACTTGTGACCACGGCCCTCAGTATACAACCACAAATTTTAGTATTGACATGTTTAATATTCCATCATTTACTTCATCCACATATTGTTCTGTAAAAATGACCATACATTTTTTTTTGCCATCAATCTACACCCAAAACCACAACTATTTGTTGCCAATTTATTGAAAATGGAAAAACTTAAATATCTTAGCTGTGAAAATCCAAATAGAGCAGTTGTAAATTCCAAATGAGCATCTGCTAAATTAAGAACATTTTAAAACTAGGGGATTATTGACATTATATTTTGTTTTATAAATCATCTATTTATAAGTTGCGCATCCGTCATTCAATTGGTGCCGTGGTCAGTCTAAAGACTCTTCAGCCACATTGATAAGCAGAAGTTAAATGGGGCTAATGACTTTAAATGGGGCCAATTACTGTATTTTGTCTAAATTACTCTATAGGGCTTGGAAATATGTCAGCATGGCTAAAGTAAGCACATTTTTCATAGAAAACAACACTGCCGTCATCATCAAAAACAATGACTGATTGCAGTGTTGCAATTTAACGTTATATTGCATCTAAAATAAATTATTATTTTCCTTTATTTACATTTTCATAATTTATGAAATCATTCAGATGTATTTTGTGGATTTTGCAAATGCATTTTAATGGTCTAAAGTTCAGCTTTTGCTACTGCCTGTGAAAATGGAGTGGAGATAGCCCATGTGGCAAATGGCTTATTTTCATATAGGTCTACAGTAGCTCATTGTTTATGGTGCAATGTGTGTCTAGAGTCCTGGCCTGAATAAGGATAAACTCCTTCGTTTTTTCTTTACTGCGGGGTCTTCTTTGCCCAAATGCATGTCTACCTTCCCACTTGCTATTGTCTATACCTACTTTAAGTTCTATTTATACATTCTTTTGAAATATGAAGTTGTTAAAAATATAAAATGTTTTGTCAAATGTGAATTGGTAAATGATTCTCATGGGTTTGGCTATTAATAGATATGAATGTTTTAATGTTGCTAAAATGTTGTCTGATGCACTTCAGTCTGATTCACAACTGCATTGTGTGTCTGTGTGCTCAGGAGAACGACATCTTCCTGGGCTGGGAGAAGGGAACGGGGAAGAAATGGGGCAAGAGTAAGAAAAAAGGAGCAGGGACGGACCTGAGTCTGGAGGAGATTAAGAAGCAAGCCGCTGTGCAATGCCTGCGTTCAGCATCTGATGAAGTAAGTGCCACTCTGCCCCAGTGTCACAACACTCCTCCTCGTTGCACTGCTTGTGTAAATGATATGTTGCACTTTGACTTGAATGTAGCGTGAATGCTCGGAAGGTGTTACATGGAGTTCTCTACAGCATTTCACTGGTTGATTTACCCAAAGCTGAATATGTTGAGTGAAGCAAGGAGGAAGGAAGCCTCTGTCAGCTATGTATGACTGTAATTCTGTGGGTTTTCCTGTTGAGGTACGTGCAGATATTAATTTCCTAAATGAGTGGTCATTGCATTCAGCAAGTGTCCTGGGTAAGCCATTGAACTAGGGGAGAACCCTCAACGGGTGGTGAGTTTACGGGCAAGGTCGGCTTGAGGTCGGCGCACTACGCTGAAGGATTGTAGACCAGTGAAAGACTCCCATTGGGTCCCTCCCTTTTACACTCTGCGTTGAGATGCATCGTAAATTGACCTTGTGTACTTGTCCTGGTGTGCATGTTGGTGCACCTTTTCAAGAAGCCTGCATTATATTCTTCCTGTGCCCTTTCTGTTCCCCCAAGCTAAATCTGAAAGGATTTGCTGCCATTTTTCTTAGCAGTCGGTTGGCAGCTATAGCATGTATAGTATGAGGCAGCCCGTGGGAGAGTAGGCTGGGTTAGAGCTGGAGGGATTGTAGGGGGAAGGGTTTGCAAGGCAGAGGATTGAGCTGGGCTTTGGGGACTGGAGACTATTTTTTTATTTATATATTTTTTTGAATGCCACACACTGCACGGGATTGCAGCACAGAGTGCAGAGCAGGGAGTGTGTTACCAGTCAGCTGACCGGCATTAGCACAGTGATGCAAGAGGAAACCCAGGGCCGGGGGAGAACTGTCGCTTTTCGCTGGGCAGCATGGTAAGGAATGTTACTTTCTGTCAGGAAGAGCGGCGGACGGTGGAGGGGCACGTGTGAGTTAAAACTTGGACTAATCCAACCCTGGTTGTTGTTGTGGATGTTGGAGTTTTCCGACGGTGCCTGTTGTCCACTGGTCTGTTGAGTCATTTTGACACGGCTGTCTTTAAATAGAACAAAGCGTAGCAGGCCTTGTTTACACCAAAACGGATTACTTCATCTTTGTTTGCAGAATGGAATTTCAAAGAGTGTCAGAAAAAGATACGTCTGAGAGGTCCAACCATGGCAAATGTCTGACATTTAGATGGAAAGACGGGAGGCGGTTGTTTGGGCCACTCCTTGGTATTTCTTCTCGGGCCACATTTTTCCCCTCCTAGCTAAATTTAACACAGTCATGGTCGAGCATGCCGAGGCTCTGACAGTCAGCTGGTTAGATTTCTGTCAGCCCCGTGTTAATCGCCTCTAGTCATTGTCAAAGTTCCCTGGTGTTGTATGTAGATTCTCACCACTGAATGGTCAGAAAGAAACATGTTTAACTTGTGTTCAAGTAAAGCTATATTATTGTAAGGGATTACTCTGTTTACATTTATTTAAGTCTTTAATGGATTATTTTGTGAATGTATTTCTTAAATAACATCTGTCTTCTCTCCTCCGACACACAGAACTCTGGAATTGAGAGCTTGGTTGAGGAGCTTTGCTCCAAACTCAAGGACATCCAAAACAAACAGAAAGGTTTGTGTTGTTTCAGCACATTCTGCTCTATTGTATCAACCTGGTAAATATGAAGATTTTTCAAAGACTCATTGTAATGCTCATATTTCTCACAGAAGAAAAACAGCTTAACAAGAAATCTGATGGATCTCAGTCTCCTGAAAGAGTTGAATCCCCTTCCTCTAAGGACCAGGTGGAAATGTATGTTTTTCTCTTCTTGCCAAACCACAACAATTACAACTCATGTCCTTAGTAACGGACACAGCTAGGCTTTTCATTTTGTTGTATCCCCATTTTAAGTTGCTTAATTACATTATAATATGCGGCATTAACTGACCGACAACATTTTTGATTGTTGTCCATTACAGGTATTATGAAGCATTTCCACCTTTGTCAGAGAAATCTGTTTGTCTCCAAGAGATCATGACGGTGTGGAACAAGGCTAAAGCCAGTGCTTACTCCGGCTCATCGTCCTCCGCAGCCCCTCAGACCAGCACTGACACCTCCTCACCAAAAGATTGCAACAGCGACGGTGAAGCTGCTAAGGAGAGAACCTCTGAAGCTTGCAGCACCACCACCAATCTAACCAGCGAAAGAGCCAAGCAGCGACGCAGCAAGAAGGAGAAAGAGAACCGGTATCATGGAGGCACAACAGCAGAGGACCGTGTCACCGTCCACAGCAAGAGGCAGGCAAGGCACAGGTCTGAGGGCAAGTATCGCCCTCGTTCCTGGTCCTCTGGCTCTAGCGAGGCTGGCTCAAGCTCCAGCGGTAACCAGGGTGACTCGAAGACATCCAGTAGCAAGGCAGCCAGGGTCCGGCACAAGTCTAAGGAGGCGGGCAGCAGGAGTAAGAGGGGGCGCAACAGCGGGCAAGTAAAGCTGGCTCTAAAGGCCATTGACAAAGAGGAGCGGAGGAATGCCGGAGGTGGCGGCAGCAGCAGCAGCACAACTCCAGGTGCTGTGAGACAAACGCAGCTCTACAAAAAGGGGAAGAGGCCGCTAAAGGAGATTAGAAAAGATCCAGGATGGGGGGAATCAAAGCAGTCCGGAGCAGAGGTCAGCAACACGAAAGAATACATGGAGGAGCCGCTGTGGTACACCGAACCCATCACAGAGTATCTGGTACCGTTCAGTAGCAGACGGAGCAAACTGGAAACTAAGTACCGGAGCAGGGTGGATTCTCCAGGCGACTCGACCGTGTCCGCCAACGTTGGGAGGCTGTCTGAGAGAATGCAAGGTATCTGCATTGCCAACGCAAGCTTCCAGAGGGCATATCTGGCAGCGGGCACCTTTGTGGATGGGCACTTTGTAGAGGTGCCGGGCAACACAGACGAGAAGGCTTTAGAACTCAATGGGACCTCCAGCTGCCCTCCGCCTGAGGATAGTAGAGATTTAGATGATGAGCATCTGTCCGAATTTACTCACTTCTATGAAGTTGATATTTATCAATCCATATTGGATCCTAGTGCCTCAGACTCGGTACAAGAGAGTCGGATCTTGAGCATGATTCGACAGAAGAGTGAGGAGCAAAGAGACTTTGAGGCAGAATGTTGTTTAGTGTTAGATGGCCTTGAGCTGCAAGGGGGAAGTGCAATAAGGGTGGACTGTCAGGGGGCTTTGGGAGCTGATGGCTTCTTCATGCAGGATTTGGAAAACATGGCTCAGGTCTGGGGATGTCATTCATCCTCTACCTCTGAAGATATAGATGGAGAAAGCTTTGCAGGAGACTCTCCTGTTCAGCTTTCTCCTGCTTTGGATGGTGGCATTACATTTGTTGTAGACACGCTGCCCGGAAACGTGGAGGAACCTCATCTCCCAGAAGCCACCAGCGAAGCACCTGGTCTGAACTCCTCCTGCTTCTCTCTATTTGAGCTGCAGTATGATAGCCCCACTCTTCCCTTTCCCTGTGACTCAGTCACCGTTGGTCACGAAAACAACACAGATTCAAGTAGCTGTCTAGATCCACATTGTAACAAGCAGTCTCGTTTGCTAATATGGACCAAAAATAGTGCCTTTGATGAAACTGAACACTGTTCAAACCTTTCAACGCGAACCTGCAGCCCGTGGTCGCATTCGGAAGAGACACGTTCAGACAACGAGCAAATAAACGTTCAAACAGAGGAGTCTGCTCTAATTGGCAATGAAGAGATTAATTGTATAATCCCTCCGATCTCTGGCACATACCTAGAGGAAGAAATCCTGGACTTTTTACAAGAAGACCCTGTTAGCCGGTGCAAGGAGACTAATGGAGGCACGGTGTCCAATCCGACCTTGGGAAAGAAATCTAAATTGGAGTCCATTTGTGGAATAGCGTTAGAACAGGACGAGAGCAAACCGTACGATGCTAGCATGTTTTCAGATGACACAAACCAACAGAGTGACAACTACAGCTCAGGGATAATAAAGGACATATGGACAGCTATTGGAGATGAAGATCCTGTACTATCACTAGGAGAACAGGGCTTGTTCTCTGAGGAGTCTAGCAGCTACCACTGTGGCTGTCACGACGTGCAGGTAAAGGAAGTCGGTCCTATTCAAGGGCCTCCGAAGAAGGCGGTTCAGCGATCAGAGTACCACCTGTGGGAAGGCATGAATGAAGAGCAGGCCTCTTTGGCCAAAGACAAGCTCTCAAAGCTGAATGCTTCTGGGGATTATATGACGCCGTCCAAGCCCTGGGACTTGAACCCCGAAAAAGATAACACGTCGTTCATCCTGGGAGGAGTTTATGGAGAGCTGAAGACGTTCAGCGGTGACCAGGACTGGGCCGTGGTGCCACCAGCCGATGCGAGAAGCAGCTTGCTACAGTGCACGGCCACCTCAGCCTCTGGCTCAGATGTGGTCACCATTGCTGGCACAGATGTTTTCATGAACACAGGCAGCTGCTTCGCCCCTGGCCACAAGCCACTCTGGAGGCCCCTGGTCTCTTTTGGTCAGAATGACCAGGCTACTAAGAGAGGTGGGGATGGATTTAATAAGGGATTTTCTTTTATCTTCCATGAAGATTTGCTTGGATCCTGTGCAGGTTTTCGTGGCGAGGAGCCAGGGCTTGACTACCCATTCACATCTTTTGATCTGAACAATCCGTTCTCTCAAGTCCTCCACGTAGAGTGCTCTTTCGAGCCTGAGGACATGGCTTCGTTCAGTCCGGGTTTCAAACCCAAGTCGATATTGTGCTCAGATTCGGAGAACGAATCGTTGTACCCACGGATATATGGCATAAATCGGACCACCCAGTACAGGGCCATCCGCATTTCCCCTAGGACTCATTTCCGACCCATTTCCGCCTCAGAGTTGTCTCCCGGCGGAGGGAGCGAGTCTGAGGTTGATTCGGAGAAAGAAGAGTTGAGTGTTCCCATCCTGGCCCTGCCGGACGCTTTTGACGACCCTCAGGCCGACCTCAAACCGCTGGAGGAGGACGCAGAGAACGAGGGCCCATGCTATGGGAAGTCAGAACTGGAATCTGGGAAATTCCTGCCCAGATTAAAGAAGTCTGGCATGGAGAAGAGTGCCCAGACCTCACTGGATTCTCAAGAGGGTTCCAGCACCCTCCTGCCTATTGCTGAGCAGGAAATCTGCTTAGACTGCGCAATGGCAGCAGCAGCAAGAGCCATGTTGACGGCGAGTGGACAGACGGACGATCCAGTCGACAAGATTCCGAGGGAAGAATCTTGCATCGAAAAGGAAGCCTGCAAGTGTGCAGCGGCTGGTCAGAGTCCCACATATGGGGAAACCTATGACTTTGTTGAAGATCTGCATGAGGTAAGGATCTCATAGCAATGTATGCAAGCGTGCTGATTCAAAAGTTCATCTTAAATCAGGGGTTCCCAACCTAAAGTGCATGTCACATACTTGGGACAACAACATTTCATGGCGTTCATTGGTACCATCTAAAGAAATTATTTAGAATATTGTGGAAAAGTTCATTTTTCCCTGTAATTCAAACCCAAAGGTGACACCTTCATATATTTGACATTTCTGTGTTATGTTTTATTCTAATATTTTCAAATACTGGATTATTTTGATTTCTGTAAGCTGTAATCATCAAGATTGAAACAAAAAAGGATTGAAATGTTTCACTTTGTAATTAATCTAGAATATGAGTCACTTTTTTTATTTGAATTACGGAAATAATGTACTTTTCCAGAATATTCTAATTTCTTGAGATACTACTGTATCGATGACAATAAGGCTACGAACATCTTAAGGAAAAAGAAATGTAAAGTCGTTTTGAAAACATTTAAGCATTTAGAACTACTATTGCAGGAAGTTGGTTTAAAAAATATATATAAGCTATATATGTTAAGGGGTTTGTGGGCAACATTTTCAAAATGTGAAAAACGGGGCCCTGGGGAAAATTTTTTTTTAGAACTGTGCTCTAAATAATGACAGTGGAACAGTTTTCCCTCCTTCAGACTAATGCTTCTTTCCTTTTGTAGTTCCCTCAATTAAATATTAGTGGACAGGGAGGAACTGGCAGCCAGCAAGATGAATGCTGGTGGCAGAACACACTCTGTTCCCCTCTTTTTCCCGGATCTCAGTGTACAGGTAAGGTCAGGTGGATGGTAAATCGATGTCTTTAGCCTACAGCTGACGATACAGCTGGAGAATGGTTGTCTTACTCTAGAGTGTTAGGTTATGAATTGGTCATTATTTAGGCTACATACCTGAAAATGAATAATAAGTTGACAAGCATAGTCATTCCCACAAGTGTCAGCTGAAACAGAATACCAAGTGTCAGATGAACAGATGCCAGCGCTCACCAACAAAGATTTCTTGGTCCCTCCCTTTTTATATATATATAAACACACATACATACACAGATATACACACACACTCAGTGACATAATCATTAGCGGGTGGGGGATATTCCCTTTAGAAAATTTCTCTGCGAGGCTTAATGCCTACCTGTCAGAGACACTACACATTTAATCAGTGATCAAATGATAAACGCTTCCGTTTTGCTTCAAAGCTAGAGTTGATTGTTGCTAGCACCCATTTCCTATTGAGTACGCAGTATTACTCATGAGCTTAGATTTGGGTCTCATGAGCTTAGATTTGGGTCTCATGAGCTTAGATTTGGGTCTCATGAGCTTAGATTTGGGTCTCATGAGCTTAGATTTGGGTCTCATGAGCTTAGATTTGGGTCTCATGAGCTTAGATTTGGGTCTCATGAGCTTAGATTTGGGTCTCATGAGCTTAGATTTGGGTCTCTGGAAGGGTGGATCGCAAGCTACCGTGGTTGGCAGCCCATTAATGAGTAGCTTACAAAACAATTCCCAAGGGGCATGCAGGGTTCATGAGCAACATGGCAAACCGGTACAAACAAATCTTACAGGTATCAGACGGGCTCCCAGCTAATCATTGCAATACTGACATTTGCCCTCCTGTCTAGCCATGATTAGCTTCAAAAGCAAAACCCTAATATAATCTGGACATTCATTCACAAAATGCTACTCATGTCTGTCTGTGGGTTGTTCTCATTTCATCACTCGGTTGCTGATGACGTTAAGCATATCTCGTGGGTTGATAGAAATACTTCCTCAGTAGACTAGCTGAAAACCCGCAAAAGTAGGATTACCTGGCTGAAGTATATAATGAGTACGTACGTCATTTGTTGCTGTTATTTTTAACACCCCTGACTGTGGCAGTAGGATACAGATTCGAGACCAGCACATTTCTCATTTGCTATATCCGCAACAAAAAGGTCGGATGGGCGATTGAACGGGAATCTCACTCCAAAAATAATTTTCTTCCAGACCAAAAATATATTTAATCTTAATTGGATTATTATCATGTTTCAAGTATTCACATGCTGGTTACTGTCTATTCTTGCAATTCAACAATTTCAGAATTTGTTCTCATGTGACTTCCTGTCTAAAGGGTTTAATAAATAAAAATGTGAAAAACAGATGTGAAAACAGCTGTTATTTACAGAATTATTGCAGAATTTTGTTAAACCCTTAATTTATAAGGTATAAAAACAGAAAGTGTGTCACTACTTTCATTACACTAAGGACCTAGGGATAAGTTATAGAAAAGAGAAGAATGTGCCTAATTCTACTGTAAGGAAAAAATACTAGCCTGCAATATTTATCTGTTTTTAAAGTAGCTCTCACACCTGAAATGATCAGAGACCGATTGTTATATCATGGATATTCGGTCTTGCTCTGTGAACGTAGTCACATTCTTGCATCTTTTTAACAATACAAAGGCAGGTTTTAAGAACACAAGTTTACAGCAATCACAAGGTGACCGCTTTGTTCCAGTTAGGGATGGTAGCATCAAGTTGAGGAGAAATTAACAAAGAGCCCCATGCACAAGTTTATCTCTCTCGCTCAACGTCTTGGTTCCTGCAGGGAGCAGCAACATCTGAGAAGTCCGGTTCTGTGGAGGGGAAGCCTGTGATCCACAGGGCGCAGTCTCTTCCCATTGGACTGGCCCTCTACTGTCAGAGATAACGGGGGGAGACCTCAGGACAAGGAAACTGTAGACTTCTGGAAAGAGGAACCTCCCCAGCCACATCCCTGCCCTAATCTTGCTGATTTTCATTTACTAACTTGAATGTTGTGTTAATCACCAACCAACGGGGAAAGAGTGAAAATAGGAAAAACTCAAAAAAAGATGTTCTACGTGTCTTCATGTAATGCGGTATCTGAAGACACGCAGCTTAGATTTGCTTTAGGCGATTCTTCCAGACATTATTAATCTTCATTAAAGAGTCACAGTTAGATATTAGGGTCAATCTTGGGTTTTTCCCTCCATCGGTTTTTCCAAACTAATTTTTTTTCTTTTGCTTTTGAACTAGGATACCGGTAGTTGTGGTGTCCGAATGGTTGTGCATGTGTCCTATTAGTCTAACTCTTTCTTTTCCAGTGTAACTGCCACTATTTCCCTTGACCTGACTGTCATGCAGCTCTTCATAACGCAGTGATGAAGCACCTTGATCGAGTCCACTCTTTCTTTCTCCATCCCAAACATTCAGAGTAAAGAAATAAAGTAAAGAAATAAAAGTGGAGATCTTTGGAAATGTATTTCGGTAGCATGGTTACCTTTTTACGGATTTGAAGTAAAGAGAAAGAATGTGTGTCTTTCCTCAGAAAAAACCTGTTTGAAATATAATTTTCCCCCAGCAGTGTGAGAAGTTGATCTAAATGAATATGATTTGAAGGGTGCTTGTCAGTTTTTCTGAACCTAGTCATAGACTTAGCAGAATGTTTTGTGAGGCAAAAAACATATAAATCTTCCAAAAAAATACATTTTGTTTTCTTGGGGATTGCAAATAAGAAAATATTTCAATTTGTAGTAAGTATAAAAATCTGCTGTTCAATTTAAAAAAAAAAAAAAAAAAAAAGGACAAAATGCAAGTCTGAGTTCATTTGAGAGTTATGGCCCTAAATAAAAAAAATACAAAAAAAAGATTTTGTAACTGAGTAGTACAAACAATCGGTGCTATTAATATGTTGATATTACTTTAGCGGTTGCAGTTTTCGATATTGTGGCCATGAAATGTAGATCCTGTGGTTTTTGTTTGTTGTCGAGGAGGAGTGGAAGGATCAATTGATAACTTTGAAAAAGAAATGTATTCTGTTACTGCCCACCTGGTTCATGTGACTTGGTCTTTATTTTAAGAATTATGGTTTGATTTTAACAACTTAACTGGCCTGTGATAACAACGGAAATAATTACTTTCAAAAGGCAACAAATTCTTACAGTTTGACTATGTTTATTGTACAATGAGGTCTACAGCAGAAGCAATAAATACATAGGATTTATAAGCAGACACTACTTAATAGTGTTAAGTAAACCATTAAAGGAAACGGTGATAAACCAAAAATAACATAATTCCACCAAGGTACTACAATCGATTTTAGGTTTTATTTTTGAGCTGTGTTGTACTTTTCTGTTATACCGTATATCTTTTTAAGGTCTCCAAAAATTGCGTGTGTGTGTGTGTGTGTGTGTGTGTGTGTGTGTGTGTGTGTGTGTGTGTGTGT
>JACXGJ010010196.1:0-22445 GCA_016801105.1 Esox niger | reverse complement strand
TACTACTACTACTACAACAACCCCTGCCGCTACTACTACTACTCCTACTACTACTACCCTCACCGCTACTACTACTACTACAACAACCCCTGCCGCTACTACTACTACTCCTACTACTACTACCCTCACCGCTACTACTACTACTACAACCCCCACCGCTACTACTACTACTCCTACTACTACTACCCTCACCGCTACTACTACTACTACAACCCCCACCGCTACTACTACTACTGCAACACCACACATGCTACTACTATTACTACCACTAGCAGTACCACTTACTACTACTATATTTCTCTGTCCTACCATTTATTATAGCCTCTAATACACCTCAATCTGTACTCTATCTCTTGTTCTCTCCCACTTGCTCTCTTGTGAGTGGCAGCTGCTTTGCTGTGTAAGTGTGAAGACTGATAACAACTTAAAGCTAGAGGTCCCCTGTTATTACCACACACAGGAGATGAGAAGGAGGGAGCAGAAAGAGAGAGTGAGGAGTGATAGCGAGTTAAGGCTTGACTAATCTCATCTGCCCTCCACCCTCACCTGGCATGGCCCTAACCACACCATGTATGGCAAACACACATTATATTTCTACAAAACTACATTATTGTAGTATTGTGGCTATTCCCTAATTTCTTCATGTCTGTAAGGTAAGAAGAAGCAGTCTGTCTGCCCTTCGCCTGCTCTTGTTTTGTAGCACCGAGACGGTTGGCCCTAGGGGCACAGTGTCTGTCACTGCTCCCTCTTCACTCCTCTCTGAAATATCCTCCACCCCATTCATTTCCCTGAGACACTTTCTCCCTGAACACACAACTGAAAATAAAGATGCCACTGTCAACTCGCAGAACAGCCATTTGAAGACAATTAGTCTCAAATGAACTTTTGTTTCTCTCTCACGTTCTCGCTCTCTGTTCTTAAGCCTTGCTGCTGGCGGCACTAACCCGATTACTGCTACAGACAGAAGAGAAGGCCAAGTACCAAATATGGATTTAAGCAATAAGGAGGAGGTTCTGTATATGACCAATATGCCAATACACCCTAAGGCTAGACACAATGTAGAGTCCCTAGTTACAGCCCTTAACAATGGTGTATTGGCCTGTTATTGCCATTTTTAACCGATTGCTAACACTGTAGAATGGTAAAATGCTATTTTGTCAAAATTTTTGTATTTCGGATCCTTATACCAAGCTTTCAGCCCAAAACATTTAGGGTTTGATCCGCCAAATGTTTAATGAAGAATACCAATGCATATATCTCAACCACATACTATATCAGAAGAGAAAGAGAGGAAAAAGAGGAAAAATGTTGTTGGGAAAGATGAAATAAGAAAGAAATCAAGGATGTTTTAACTAATGTTTGCACCTTTGATAAACAAAAATATGATTGGCTTACCCTGTAGAATACTGTAGGACCTTAATTCTCTCACCCCTCTTTTCTTTCTCTTTCCCCCATATCCCAGCTCTCTCCCCACTCTCTCTCCGTCACCCCATTTCTACTTCCCTCCAGGCTGCCAGGATTCTCCCCAATCTGCCTCTCTCTGTACCTTCTTTGTCAGTATGTATGTCATGGCGACCAAGAGACAGAGACAGGGATGGAATATTGAGCCAAGAGGGCTTATGAAACGATGAGCTCATCGTGATCTCTATGGCGATACAACATTCTGCCAACTCTGTCCTCCCTCTTCATCTGCATCCATGGCTAAACCCCACCCCCAAATAAAAAACTTGTTAAAAAATCAGAGGTACGTTCCAACTGGCAGGGTTTCTGGAATACACCTGCTCTCACTGGAGATGTGAACAAGGCGGTTTGCTCCCTAAACTGAAAGAAGGGGAGGTAAAGTGCATGCAACCGTGATGGACGAACCAAAAAGGAAAGAGACCCTAAATAATGCCTTTCGGAAAGCAGTGATGCCTTCACTTCTGTATTCTCCTCTCTTCCATTCTCTCTGTCTCCCTCTGTCAGTATGTCTCTCTTTCTTCTTTCCTCCCACTGTCTTGTCCAGCTCTCTCTGTCCATTCTCCCTTTCCTCTCTTTCCCTGCTGCCCTACGCTGTCAAGTCTGTGGGGGGGGAGAAACACCGACCAGCCCTGTCTTATTACTGTCACTCAGACTGAGCAGAGACGAGACGGGGGGATAGGACAGACATACCGGGAGACTTAGGAGGATCGAAAAAGTTATATGAGAGCAAAGGGGGAGGAGTAGAGGAGATGGACAGAGTCATCGTAGGGGGAGGGGGGCACAGGGAGAGAAGAGGAGCATTCAGTTGGCCTTTGTATCTGTCCATCCGGCAGAGAGTGCAAAGACAGGGGGCAGAGTGGACACAGCACTGTGTCAATGTATCACCTGCGTACCGTAAATCTACTGGCTATGGGCGGAGAAAGACCCCGATGTATGGACCCAGAGAGCGGGAAGGAGGAATCATTATTTGGTGATTAAGTGGGAAATGCTGTGGAGAAAACTGCCACACACCGTGCTCAAGAAAATTCAGGAAGACAAAAACTGTCTGCAAATTTTTGATAGTTGGGTAGTTGGGGGGGGAGGTAAAGATTGGTAGCACAATACAACACATACATGGCCAGTCTTATGAGTCACTAGAAAGCCTTCTGCATAAGATTCTTGCATCAATCGTTCCCTTTTCGCAGTGGCTTCTGTACAGAGCAAATAGATGAATTGAGTTAACCTCCCGGCTTGAGATCTAGAACTACCCAGGATACCTCTCTTCATAAAGATCAGCCCGCATGATTAAGTACTGGGCCCACCTTTATTGGCACAAAAATAGGACTGACGTCAGAGCGTATCGTTATGTTGGCAGGGCCGTCGCAGCCAGAGTGACATTATGGAGCATCAGATAGTTATAATGTCATAGATAAATGGATTATTAGGGAAGATCTGCTAGGCTACCCATCGTCAGGTGTTATACTGTTGGCGTTTCCTGGTATGCCGGTGTGTGTTATTCCAGTCTCTCTGTGTCATTCATCATGACAGACGGTACAGTATATCCGGCGAGCCGCCTGTCTGTATCTGTATACATGTTGGATCAGACTTGATGGAGTCTGGCCATCTCTCCTTTCTCGACCTCCTCAGTAATTGCTGTTGTATTTAGTGCTGCCATCCTTCTAAAAAATGACAGAAGGACTTTATCATCCAAAGGAGGGAGGGAGGAGAGGGAAGTGGAGGTGACGAGAGGACAGGAGAGAAGGGAGGCTATAGAAGAGGTAAGCGAGAAAGGATGGGTGGGAAGGGTAGAAGATGAGAAGACAGAAGAGGAGGGAGGGATGGAGGTGGAAGGGGATAGGAGCCAGGGAGAGAGGGGGAGGAATGAGGAGAGGAAAGGAGAGTGACCACATAAAGTAAGGGAACAACAAAGAATCAAGCAGGAGGGAGGGTGCAGAGGACATTTAAGAACCATTGCACTAAACCAGCCAGACACATTAGTCACAGTGGTTAAAGGACAGACTCAGAGCGAAGGAGAAGCCCACAGACAGACAGGACCTAAGGGGAAAAGGCAGAGACAGGGACACACCTTGATCCAGGTAAAGAACCAGGATTTCATTGAAGCGTGACCTCATCTCTCTCCCAACCTCTCTGCAACGCAGCGGACATTTCAGAAATCTCCAAGGTATTCCCCTTTTGAAAAGGCAATTATGTATTGCACTCAGGAAGGTCGTTCCAATCCAAATCCCCCATTAGATTACCATGGCACTTTTCCACATTACTCATTTGCCCCCCAAAAAAGCCATTCTAATTTGGTCCATGAGTGGTTATTACAATAGAAGGGCATTTTTTTCTAGAAGTTTATAGTGGCTTTTTCAAACTTGGCCGTACTTGTCGTCACCACTAAATCTGTAGAGGATGCTATGACCAAACCAAGACCTAGTCTAACACTTTCGTGTATCAAAAGTCTACACGGTACATTTCATACCCGTGAACGGCAGTGCCTTGGATTGCAAATCAACCGCAAAAGCCCCAAGATAAAGTTCCAATATCCAGTGAAAGATTTTCATACACACGAACATTTTTCCACAATCGCAGAGTGGCCGCAACTTCATCTCGCAGCAATTTCACGCTTTCTGTAATACATTCAACACAGAACTCTAAATAAAGATTGGACAGAGGTAAAGACATTGGTGATTTTTTTCTAGGTCTAAATCTACCTATGGTTCAAAGGATGTCCCAAAGCAAATGTGTTTACTGATTAGTAGCAGAGTATTTACCACAGCCTCACTCAAAGGGAACCCTTAACCCCAGAAATGAGCCATGAAATTAGCCCCTCTCCCACAGCAGAGTAGGGGAAGCACAGAAAATATATATCAATAAAACCCTCTCATTTAAAACCCTGAATGTGCTTCTCCCATGAAGCACCTCTCCAACGCAGGGCTGAGGCTGAAGTTGACACTAACAGCCAGCCGGTGTCCTGGGACATTCAAGTAAACAGAAACAACCCAGTAACTGTGTGTGTCAGTACAAGCCCCAATCACTAACCCTCAACCCGGAACACAGACCAAAGCTTAAGGAGCCCTGCAGCTACCAGATACATTGAAATAATTGCCCACCTGTTTCACCCCTAAGCAAAGGGAATTGTTAAAAGGTCAGTGTGAAAAATGCCAGTCCTTGACCTTAGCCCTCAGTCCCTCCAGGCACTCTGTGTCTATGAGGATGAGAAGGCTTGTATTTCCAGTGAGAGCCCACATCACTCCTGGGGACTTATATGGATAAGCCTCATTGAGATGTACAGTGTGACAGCAGAGAGGAACAGAACTATTGATTACTCCCCGTCGTGTTGAATAACACACATTTACACATTAGATAAGGTTCACACAGGCCGTCTCCCTCTCTCCTCACCGTCTGTTTCTCTGCTATCTCCTCTCTTCTCAGCAGTCTGTCTCTCTGCTATCTACTCTATTCTCAGCCATCTGTCTCTCTGCTATCTCCTCTCTTCTCAGCCGTCTGTCTCTCTGCTATCTCCTCTCTTCTCAGCCGTCTGTCTCTCTGCTATCTCCTCTCTTCTCAGCCGTCTGTCTCTCTGCTATCTCCTCTCTTCTCAGCCGTCTGTCTCTATGCTATCTCGTCTCTCCTCAGCGTCTTCTCTCATTTCCTCTCATTCCCTCACCTTTCCGGGTATCTAAATCTGACAAGCTCCTTCACCTCTGAATATCAGATTGTTTTACATATTATCATATACTAAATCAGATGTAAAATAAACACCCCAGGCTGTCCTGGTATGGAACAAGGAGATGATAACGCAGGGTGACAGATGGATCGCAGGAGAGCGCTACCATGATGGTGCTTAGTTAGAGGACTGAGCGTGCGAAGGATGGCTGGGGGAATGATAGGGAGTGAGGAGGAGAAGGAGAACGGATAGAAGAGGCAATGTGAACTTGAACAAGATACTGAGTCGAGGCAGCACAGGGTGGCAAAAAGGGGAATTTAGGGGTGTTGGGCTGTGGCTAGTCGCCGTGCTAATTGAACACTGCTGACAGGCGTTTATTCCGGATCCCCTGGAATGAATGTAAAAGGAGGTCAGGAGAGGGAGAGGAGTTTGATGGGAGGCATATGACAGGCCAGAGGTTAGTGACCATTACAGCTCATTTTGCAGTGTGAAAGATTTAGCTAGAGACACAGGACCTTGAACAGTTTTTTCTGTTGTTCTTTCGAAAAAAACGTACACATCACACCATTTGAACCATCTTAATGGTTATTTTAATGGTTCATCATTACAGTAGAATAGAGTAGAATAAATTTGAGTGGAATTGAGTAAAGTATACAAAGTAGTAAAACATATAGAAGAAGAGTGAAATATAGAGTAGACTAACCAAGTAGAATTGAGTAAAACTGTGTTGAATACAATATAATAGATGGTAGCAGAAAATACTTTTCAAGAGTTGAGCAGAATAGACAAGAGTAGAATAGCTTGGACTTGAGTAGAAGGGAATTTGCACCAGTACATTAACGATTCTCAACCTCCTCTACTTACCACTGCTTTTTTCTCTGGCCAGAGTACCCCTGAAGTACCAACTCATTGACATTTTATCAGTAAGCCTATACTCTCATGAGCCTTTTCAAGTACCCCCTTTGGATAGGCCAAGTACCCTTCAGGGGTCCTAGTACCTCAGATTGGGAACCACTGGTCTACTACATTCCAGAACACATTTATAGTTGTGATGAAGATGGTCTGCTCAGCTCTGTCCATGTGTGTACACACCACAGGTTACTGAATTATTCACTGAACAAGCTAGATAAGAGCCGTGCTCAGACATACATTCTAGCACCCTGCTCTCGCAGCTTTGACTCGACCGTACATAATTCGTGTAACATAGGAACTATGCCGATTGAACTCTGCAAGCTTTGCTTCGCGGTGCTTTCCAATAGACCTGTTCAACAAGATAAACAATCAACGAGGATACACTAAGTTGAAATGGCAACTCCTAGCAGGGTTTGTGTGCATTTAAGGAGACTTTTAAAAAGGTCAGACAAAGTCGTCTGCAGCTTGTCAGACTTCAGTAAAGTGGTAGGAGGTCACCCAGACAACAGCCAAACCCGTCTCAGTTGCATAATTGGATGTCGGATTCAATTTAGCCATCCATTCATCATAGCCGCCTTCTTTCATCCCTCAATCCATCTGTCCATTCACCCCACCTTTCATCCTACAATTCATCCACCCGTTAATCATCCCTTCCTTAATTTATCTCTATCCATCCATCCTACTGTTTATCCCTCTATCCAAATTGCATTCATTGATAACATCAAAGGCACAAAGCTTCTACAGAAAAATAACTTTTGTAGATCTAAGCTTTTTCTACTAATATTATTATTAAATACATTATTTCAATTGGCACTAACCCAGGAGAATTGTAATTATAAGTCCAGAACAACCATGTCCAGTACTAAAGGAATGTAAAAACAAGGGCCATATTGACTTATTGTCTAGTTTATTAGGTACGCGACCCTGTTCAAAATATTGGATCGCAACCCCAGACAGTGAGTAGTAACCCAACTCCGGTTTGTTAGAGGCAGCAGGAAGACTGTCATTAAGCCATTTGTGTTCCTGGTTGACTGAAGGGCATAACAGGCTAAACAAGTGACCTGAGTGACACCGGGTGTCAGCGCCCCTGGTTAAATTAAACATATTTTAACAAGCTGCTTGTCAATGAGAGAGCTCAAAGAAGAATTTAAAGTGAACAGACAAGATAATGGAGATAACGGCAAAGTACAATAAGGCTGCGCAGAACGGCATCTCAGAACACGTTTGTCCTGCCCATGGTGGGGTTACTACGGCAGACAACCACATTGCATTTGACTCCCATCAGCTAAAATACAAGAAGGACAATTAAAAACACTGGATCATTTAGGTGTGCAGAAACTTTGACTAGTTTGAGAAATCCACGTTCTGTTTACTGGAGTGGCCTGAGCAGTTCCAAAACCTCACAACCCAAAAGAGCATTTTTGGGAAGAGATGAACCAGGCCGATTAAAGCATGAATGCACAGACAATGTGCAGCGACTGAATGATGCCATGACATCGTCATGGAGCCACATCCCTACAGAACGTTTCACTTGAACAACAATGATCTGAAGAACTGAATCTGTGCTGAAAGCAATGGTGTTCGATCCGCAGGGGGATAGGTTTACCGAATAAACTGACTATGGCATGTATAAAAACAGTGTACTCTGGCTCTCAAAAGTATTCAGACTCTTGGACTTACAACATGAATATTTATGTTATTACAAATGTTTACCACTGATCAAGAAATCAGTCCGTAGTGTTGACTTAAAAAAGATGCATTTGCAGATTGTGAAAGTACGAGGGCAAAAAAGATGTCCTAACCCTATCCCTAGCTGGAAGAAGACCTGCTGAAGTCCACAAGAGACCTGGGACTTGAAAGAAGATTCAAACACAGCATGCCTTAAAAAAGGTCAATGTCCCAGTCAAAGCCCAGACCTCAATCCAATTGTGAACATGTAGAAAGGATGTTGCGGTTCACCAAAGGCTCCCATCCAACTGCTGAGTATATAGTAATAAAGACTATTCCAACTTCTTGAAAAATTCATACACCTTTGTTTGCCTCATTGATGCTAGAAAATGCCACTGAACTTGATGAACTTGACAAAAACACAACCAGGACTTTACATTCACCTCGAAACAAGGGCTACATTAAACAACTGATTTCTAGTCCCTAATAAAGATATAAGCGGCTAACTTTGCATGCAAAAGCTGATATTAAGGATAAAATTACATTATGTATTACATCAGAAAATAAAATGGTGTATATAAACCAATATTTTTTTTATTCAGTATAATTCCCCTAGGCATCTCACTAGTGTCTATCACAAACCCCTGGTCTCCACAATGAATGTCCCCTGATGGAGGTGGCGATCAAACAGGTGTCTCAGACTCAACTTCAAAAAATGCGGTTGACCAACAACCAATCAACCAGTTGACCGAGTTGGGTCAGACCAAAGACCAACTATAAAGTTTTACCTAAAAGATAAACCTTAAAATCAAAAAGACATATTCGGGAACAGATTGACCCGCCCTTCCCCATCACCACAGACACCTACTCACATATTCAAACCAAGTGTTTGAGCAAGCAAAGCAGCCTATTTAATTGCCTTTTCTAATTGTAAATTCTTGTTTATTCTGTCCGGGTTGTATTAGTGTTAGTATCAATCTGGATATATTCCTATGTGTACCGTGTGTTTGGATATTACTGAAATAACCTCTGTTTACATGCCACGGTCTAAACAAACACAGGCATAACAATACGAAATCATTAAGCAATGACATTTAGAGTAGTTCTAGCCTACAAATCCCAGGTCTCCAACAGATGTACTTCCATCTCGGTACATGTGTAAATGCCTTAAAACCCAAGGCCCATCGTATGATCCCACAAACACGTCTGCAGCGGTGGAAGTGGAGTGGGCTTCAGGTTATTATGGTCACATGGTGTGCTTCGATCAATAGCGCGCAGCCCATTCATGACCCCTTAAAGCCACAAAGAGAAGGACTGACTGAAGCACCACTTAACATTTCACTGACTGTACTCAAATCATATCTGCATGTGTGTTTGTTTACCCAGGAGCTGTACACATTGAATATATAACCTTTGTTAGCTCTGTACTAGGTTAATGCTGCGCAAGAATTGCACTACGGGAACATTGTTGCAACCGTACCTCTGAGCTATTCGTATGCAAACCACAATTATGTTCAGCATGAGCAGTATGACTTCATCAGACAACATGTCTCCACTTCTAGGTATCAGCTCTGAATACTGTTTTAATGTCCTATAGACTTATGGTCCTATGAACATTGTAAAAAACACTGTACTTAAAAAAAAGGCTTTTCATGATACATTATATTGCAATAAATTGACAGTGCTTATGTTTGGTTGTAGGTCTGGATCCATGTATTAAACAGGCTAAGAGTCGTGAACCAAAATTCACATTGCAATTTATTTGGGAAATGCTTTCTGAAATGCTTCTGGTATTGATTGGTCTACTCTATATTAATAAAGGCAACATCGTTCTCAGCTTTTGCTATTACTCGTATGCTTTTTGAAGAATGTTGCAATGCTGGAACTACATGTGAAGTTTAGCTTCATATTCAAAATACTGGGAAGAACCACTAATACTAAATTATGTAAAGGTGAATATGTTCATCATTATTTGTACATACTTTATACTTGATACTTCATTTAACTGATTCAGTGTCTTCATCCATATATCAACAGTATGCTGGGAAACATAAGCATAACTTCATGTAGCTTTTGTGGCTGCTTTTAAGGCTGCATTTTATTCTGAGTCTTAGCGCACATGCTCTCCGGTCCACAAACTTCACCATGCTTGAGGGCTAACATTTCTTTCCCTTTACCACACACAGCAGGGGTCTGTCACTGTCTGCTGATCGTTTCGGAGTCAGCTTGTGTTTCTCAGTAAACCTACAATCCACCCAATCTCAGCCACAAGGGGGTTGAGAAGGATGGAGAAGAGGGAGGAGGAGGAAAAGACGGTAAGCAGGCTCTGTCTACTTGAACGGGGAAGGTGGAAACTCTTTCATGCAGTCCGCATCCCTCAAAACACCCCTCACTTCCCCGCACTCACTTTCCCGTTCTCACCCTCCTCCCTTCTTTTCCTCTCAACCCTGCCTCTCTCTCCATTCTCTTCTCCCCCTCTCTCTCTTTCTCTCTCTCTATCTCAGAGGGTGTCTGCAGTGTTGTGTAGATGTGTTGGGGCCTTCTGTCTCTGCCCTAATTGCTATGTTATCAGCACCTCTCCTGCACAGAGAGTTAGCCAGAGCCTTTCAGTTAAACAGACATGGCAATTACCTCTCCTTGCACGCACGCATGCACTGAAACAAACACCAGTCCTGCAGGAGATACTTGTTCAGGCGCGGCTCCTTAGACTCCGGTCTCCGCGTCAATCTCTCTGTCATTGTTTCTCCTCCCTCTCCCCCACACTCTTCCTCAGTGTCCCAGGTCTAGCCTCTACACTTGAATGTATCCCTCTCTCTCCGCCTGTCGGTCTGTCTGACTGTCCCCTGAGGTGAGCGGTGGTGTCAGCGTTTTTTTTAACTCCCCGTAGCCTAGACCGCAGGTACGCCGTCATTCAACCACAAACGTGGCCACTCATTTCTCGAGCAGAGGAATCAGGAACATGTGGAATTGAAAGGCAGGTGTGATTGAAATCAGACAAGGGACATGTTTTGAGCCTCCTGAGGAAGCAAAAGACCTCCGTTTGAGATAGAAGCCCTCACAGCTTTATCAAAGTACATCTATCAGCATCTGGTAGTCGTTTGCCAAACGCCTCGGATCACTGGCTGAAGTTAGCTGTAGTTAGTTCACCTTATTAAGGAATCGTCACAAATAGAAAAACAGCTCTGGGCTTTTTTGTGTCTTCCAAAAGTTCTCGCTTTTTGAGAAGCAAACCCTAAGAAAATGTATTGTGTGTATCTAATGGAGGGTGGTGTCACAAGATTGCAAGACCAGCTCCCACTCATCGCTTCCACTTAATGAATTGGCTACATTGGACTTTCCCCCACACACACACACACACACCTCGCTCTCTGTCTTAGGCAGCATTTGCTTTAGGTCTTACAACAACCCAAACATCTTTTTCGAGCTATGTCTAATTGGCTATGTCTAGCTTATGTACCACCAGGCCTGTAGTTTGAACACACATACTGAGAGTACATTTTATGTTCTATCCTTGTAACATAGGAAGCGATTACATTTTATATTTCTCGGGAGTCTTCAGGCAGGGTGTAGTCTCAAGTCTCACTGGAACTAGGACAGAGCGGAGTGGCAGACCGGAGTGGGACGACGGGATGACACGTCACATCCCACCACGCTTACCCTGCTTGACAGCCTCTCCCGCCCGAACCCCCCCCCCAATCACACACACCCCGGGCTGAGAGACTTCAGACAGGGTTTAGTTGAACTAACACCCCTGAGGGGCCACGTGGTCATCAATGCCAAAATACGAGTCGGTTGTTTAGCAACAGAAACGAGACGTCTGCCACTATAGGGCAAAACATGCACAACTGACGTATATTGTTGACAACATACACAACTATATTGCAATACTTTACTACAGTTGGAGGTTAACTAGCTAGCAAATTGAAGCCATACTGGCATAGATGGGACATTACTCAGAACACCACATAACAACTTAGCATTATCATCAGCAAGCTTAAATTAGCCCTTCAGTGGTTAGGCAACTTCTTGTCATTGTTGCAATAAGACCATTCATAACCACACAATATTCGTTCCCATTGAAGAGTACACTCTCGTGGTGATGTCAGTAAAACCCATGTATATTCATAATAATCTTTATCAAAATCAAATATCTGTCTGAAACAGTAGACTTCAAACTAGAGTTTGGTACAGTTCTCATTGGGATAGCTCACAAGTAATTATTGTAAGTACATGTTCCCAGTTTTAATGTTCAATTTCCTCTGACAAATCTCCTTATATATGGACTAAAAGAGAAAGACATTCCAGAATATATGTGCAGTATATTTTGTAAGTGTAGTGTAAAATCTCTGACTTCCCAGGTTAGTCTCATTAACACATTTAAGTCCAAACAGACATCATAATTTCAATTGTAAAAAGTTATGTGCTTGTTTATTATTTCAACTTCCTGTCTTTTTACAATGACCACTACCCTCTAAATGTAACATAAAGAAAAGCACGTTACGACTGCTTTTATCTGTGTAAGAATTTCCGTTAAAGGGGTAGAACGAAAGATATTTGCAATATGCCTGAGTTCATAAATTGCTTCAAGTAATTGTTGGAAGTTCTCTCTATACACAAAACTCTGTCACTTAGGGAGAGCAGGGTCAAGCAAGCTTGAGTGCAGCGTCATCAGGTTGTACTGCTCTCAGCAGAGCCTGTGTTCTGCATTGGTTAATGGCTAACCGCGGCATTAAGGGCTGCTGGTTCCAACCTCATTAAATGGCTGCTGGGAGTAGCTGGCCAGTAAAAGGCTCTACCTCCTTTCATGTGGAGGAACTTCTTCCAGCCCACCCAACAACACCACACAAACCTTTGATGCTTTTCTGTGTGTCCAAGTAAATGCCCGTGTATTTTTGTTTATTTATTACCAGGCGTAGGCCATTGATTTGTGTTAGCGTTAACTGTTTTGTAGCTCATTTTATTATTTGGGTGGTACATTTGTTTGGGCCCTAATTTAGTATTACCCATTGAGCTGTGCTTTGTATTTTTCAATTGTCTTGATGTGTGAATTAATTATGTTCATTGTCGCCATTTGCCAATTTATTTTATTGATTTGATTCACACACTATGGAATGTTATTGATTATTGTTTGTTCTTTGATTTGATTCAACCACAATAATAAATTCAACTCATCAAGAGTGAATATCTACCTCTCTGTGTCCATCATTCTGCCAAACCAACCATCTTACCATGATTCCCCTGGTCACTAATATCTGCCCCTGGCCTAACCAGTTACCTGAGTGCCCTCACTCATTATCAAAGAAGAAAGATAATTTCAAGTGGAGGAAAGAGAATGGAAGAACCACAATGCCAACTGGAGAACATCCTCACCAGACCCCAAGGGGATAGTCCTGCAGGACAGTCCGTACAGGGCCAAGACCAAAGGCTAACTCCATTCCAGTAGGTATATTAATGCTCCAACTTGAGAAGAACCTCCCTTCTTCTAGGGAATTCTTAAAGATATGTCTTTGCTTTGGTAGATCCTCAGGAAGCCTAGCCATTCCAGATTCCGAATATGGAGCTGAATAACGGCAGCCTGCTGTTCTCACCTCCCACCTTCGCTCACTCGCTCACTCTCTTTCTACGGATAACCGTCTTCTGAATACACCTCCAGGAGTTCTCCCTATCTGTCCTCAAACTGAAAGGAATGATTCAGTCAGCGGGGTGTGATGATGGCAGTGAACTGAAATGTCTCCAAAGTGGATTTATTCCTAAGCAGGCTACCAGCCGCTTATTCTTATGGATTTGCAGAGTACTGCATCACTCGAGATGTTATCAACAATGGTCTGGGGCAAACACATACCCCTCAACACCTGTCGTCATGGTTGTAGATGAGGTCACAGGCTAAGAGCATTCCTCAGGCCTCAATCCAAGTATGTGGGAAGTAACAGAGTTCAACATCATCTGGGAACTCTCAGTTCTATAAGGTCTAAACTAGTCATGGTTAAAGAGCAAACCTCGATTCCAACTTTAAACCCCATACTGGAAAAGCAGAGAATATTTCTTTAGCTAATGCCCATTGGTAAATATATTCGCCACATCCCAACTGAAACAGTGGATAGTAGCCAGTGACAAATGCTGTTAATGTGCCAGCTCGCACTCACCTGATGCTTGTATATTAAAGAAGCCCGACAGCATTTGCAAGGAACTTCACCTCACTCTACACCTCACTGTACTCCAGATGTACTCAAGGTCTAGATGGTCCAGGCCCCAGTAGATGACCAGCCAAATCAAACACTCAATGTGTTGCTGATAGTTGTCAGGGTCATTCTGCAGTGGAGAGCAGAGCATTCCTTTACGAATGGCCAGAGGACCATGATCCTTTCGACAGCTATTCAGTGCCTGGGTATAAAAGGAAACATCAACGCACACTGTGCTACACTTACTCTGTCGAATGGAGCAGCGACTGTCCAGAAATCCAGAGTTGACTGAGGGCCACCACTATGATATCCATATCCGAGTCAAATCAGAATGTGTGACTATCGTGAACTCATCAGAATATTAACAAGAATCTTGATACCTGCCCCATCATGTGATTCAGCCGCATAAGGGGGAAACAGGCTAGTTTTTAGCAGCTAAATTCAAGTCATAGTTCAAAGTCTAAATGACTATTCTACCTAGACAAACCCATGGTTCACTATCAATTAGCACCCATTTGGGATCAGTCAAGACAGCAAGACAATGTTCCACCAAGTCTGTTTACTTCTATCCTGTGATCCATCTGGAGATACATGGATCAGGAGGGTGTGCCGACCACCATGGCAAGTCTTGCTGTGCATGTCCTACAGAAACAGACCCGGGAACACTTGGACAGTGACACGGCGGTCTTAGATTCTGTTTAAGAGGCCTTCCATGGGGACAACTGCCAATAGAGTTCCAGAGGTTGTCAAACTGGTACAGATCCACAGGAATCTACCCTTGGGTTATGCTGGAACTGAAATCCAGGCACACTTGGTTACAATAATGTATCAGAAGCCAAAACTGAGACATGAACCTTACAATGTATTGTGTCTTGCCAAGTCAGAATGATTCACTGGGATAGATCCTTCCCTATACAACAAGGGCCAAAGTATTGTTTCAGGATTTATGGCAGACCAAGATGACTGAATGACCCAGTACATTGAGTTGATCTAAAGAAGGGATGCTCCAGCTGGGAGAAAGAGCTGGCAAATCGATTCAAGGTCCAGTTTCCAATATGTTACATGCCCATATGTGCTGATAATTCACATGCAGACTATGAAATGCATTTCTTTGATTCATCAATATGGGTTTATGGAGCATTGTCCTACCTCAGAGCTGTGTCCTACCTCAGAGTTTCATGGCCAGATCCAGAGTAGCCCCTCAATGGCAACTGTCAATGCCTCAATGGCAGCCTCTTGCCTCCAGTTTCTTCTCATCAAACAGAATTAAATGCATCTCCATAGGGCCCTTCCAGACCCCTCTCCATTTTAATCCCCCAAGACGTGCTGGCTGAAACCACTCCATCAATTGGGACTATGATAGGGTCTACATCCATCAATGCAGAAATCTCACTGTGACAGGTGGCCAAGCAGAAGGTATCTCAGAGGGATTAGAAGATCAGAATGAGTTTCCCCAAGAGTAGACGTCTCAATGAAGTCTTTCTAGAATTAAAACAGAACCTAGGTTTAAACAGGGTTGGGTGAAAAGTCTGTCTAGAAAACGAGTTAGGACTAAACACAATTGGCCATATTGTTATGAATGCCAACCATCAAGAGTTATAATGACTCATGGCATTACAGCCAAATATTGATAAACCATTTCTGGGCAAGTTTTATCAGGAACTACTTGCTGGGCCTGAAACAATGCGGGAGAAATGCGGGAGTGATAATGGTAAATGACCCTCAATTCCCCACAACATTTGGCCTGTTGCATCAGAAAAAGGGAAGTCATTGTACAGAACTGCACCTACATCAGCCTGCTGTCCAGAGATTGAGAGGACAATGGGGACAATGAGCTCCAGGTGTTGGATACTGTACCCACATTCTGGGCAGCTGTAAAACACAAACATTTTTAACTTTAGTGCTGATCTGAGAAAACGATTCTGCTAAGATAGTCCTGTTTTCTGTTAGCTATGAAATGTACACACTCCAAGGGTGCTGGCTAAAATATGGGGAAAATACTCCCTTTTAGGATTGCCATATGGCTCCTTCGTATGGCTCAGAATCTGTAAGAGCCTCTTGGCCAGAACAAACATTTGAAAGTTAAAAATAAATTACAAAATTGGTAGAGGAAAATATTGTAAATAGGTCTCATGTTCAGTCATGCGCTTGGGAACATAGTCTTGAAGTGAGTGGTAATGGAACTTTTAATGAGAGTAAGTTAGAGACACAAAGAGAGGGAAGGAGATAGAGAGGCAGGGAAAGGGAGGGTTCTACACGGGCTGAGTGCAGGGATAAAAGGCAGCATGTGGAAAGTGAGAAACAACAGATGATGGTCGGGTGCTTGGAAGCAAAACAGTTTGAGCAATATGATGTGGTTCATGGTCTGTTTAGCCACACGAGGAGGAGTTGGGAAGAGTGAGCAAGAGAAAGACTATTGCGAGAGAGAGGAGGTAATGAGAGTTTACCCCCCCCTCGCCAAAATGTAGACACTTAGCTGTCTGTTGACACAGTAAATTGTGGTCCCATTTGAGGCTCTGTGACACCCACAGGATGTGGTAGACCTTGTTAAAGCAGTATATTAACCGGACGATACTGGGCTTCAACCCAGAGGAGAGTAGAGGGAGAATAAAAACAAAAGATAGGGAGGGAAAGGCTAAGCAGGCCAGGGCTTCCAAATGAATTGAAATCCCCCAAAATGTATGAACAGGGCATTGCATAACAACTGGAACAGTGAAGAATGGATTTGTGCTTTTGGCTCTACATTCCAAAATGTTGGATTTGAGATCAAACCATTACCAAGAGGTTAAAGGAGTAATCCATCCTCAGAAACACAAAGCATTAAGGTCCTATCAGTTTGATGAAAGTCTATGTACTATTAGTGGGCAAAATAACTATTTTCACCAACATTTAAGTGGTTGGTCTGTGAAATTAGGAAATCATGTAGTAACCAGGGGAATAACACATTATTACATTATATCAGTGGCTCCCAACCTTTTTCAATTACTTTACCCCCAAAAAGATTTTGCACTCGTTGGAGTACCCCTGAAGTACCCCCTGATGTTAATTTCACTAGTAAGACACGGGTGTCATGAGTGTTATCAAGTACCCCCTGTGGAGAGGCCACGTACCCCCAGGGGTCCTAGTACCCCTGGTTGGGAACCACTGCATTACATAATGCTGTCCAATTAGTATGGATGCATCTGCTTGTACTTCAGGGGAAATTCTATGTAATTCATCATGTATTACATCATCAATAAAGACAAGTGAGTTAGTTCCAGCAACAGCCATACATCAACACCATATCTCCCAGATGAGGGGGTAAATCCCAGGTTGGGCGTTGCCTTCCTGGGTCTTATCCTGCTGCTCGCATAAAAAGGAAGTCTACACCAGAATACTTAAGTCACTCCTGTCTACTACAAAAATATTTCATCACTGTTGGTCAGTATTGGCCAGTTCAGTTCAAAGGTGTATTTGTCATTTGCAATTACAAGTTATGGCAATGAAATGCTTCGGCCCTCGATGGAATCCCTAGACAAATCTGTGAGCAGATTTCAAATCCCGGTGTTACAATGAAGCTGCTAACTGCGAGACGGGAGCTTTAACAGGAAATGCTTCTATCATCACCATATCGACCACAAGAATCAACGAATGTTTGCAAATCTCCAACTGTTATTCTTAAAAAAAGATTTACCATCCTCCTTAGTTTAATAATATTTTTTAAAAAGTTTAGGAATCCCTGGCAAGGGCTTAAGATGGTGACTAGAATTGATGATTGAATGGCACCAAGAAACAGGAGGAATGTATACACACACACACAAACACACACACAAACACACACACACACACACACACACACACACACACACAGACAGCCATTTATAATGTCTCTGTTGGATGCAGACAGAACAGCCCCTGATGATAATACCGGATTGTTAGGAGCAGTGTAATTGCTTTTCGGGAAGGGAATCGTGACTCCCAGTCCCGAACATGGTGTGTGTGTGTATATTTCCATGTGTGCCCAGGGTTATAACTGAAGCCATTAGCCATTTGTTTAATGGGTAATCTGTATAACCAGCCCCAATGACCCTCAGCAGAGAAGGGGGCGGGGGAAGAGGAAGGAGAGATTGTTAACAAGGAGAGAGAAGCCTTCTGATATGTCATTAACCTTCATTCCCTTGGGGAGGGAACAAGGTGCCATTCATCGATGATGATTTCCATGAGTGACACCGAAGTGACCAACCAAAAGGGAGCCCCCTGTGTATGTTCAGGCAGAAGGCCAGACATAACGAGCCCGTTTGACCGTCCAAGGTGACCATTCAACCTGGTCTGTCTTGATGCATTCAAGCAGCAGTATACTTGGGAGTGCAACAGTGCACCAAACTGCATGGAGGCACAGTCTGCAACTAAAAGCTATTTTAAAACTCGATTAATCTCTTGACCATCACTGTAATTAATCATGTAATCCAATTTAAAAAAAGAAATATGATTAAATGTAAGTGTATATAATAACATTTGTGGTTTTCATAATGTTGCACAATGCTTTCTTTAAAAACTTAACAGTATTCAATTGAAAAGAAGACATGCCTAAATAAAGGGTGTGACATTGCTGATATTTAACCAACCTATTTTACTCTTTAGTTTTAGAGGTACTATTCTATTCTAAACTGTTTTGATAAATAATGAATACTAATACTTTGCAAAAAAGTGTCCTAATATGCGACAGAATACTATTCATTAACATGCTGTACTTCCACAAGAATTCTAGTAAGGAGGAATAAGGATGGGTAGGACATTGCTGACAATCTGATAACAGGCAGCTTTAAAAATAGCTGATTGTAGCCTGAGGTACAGAGACAACATCATTTAATAAATTGAGGTTGACTAAGGTTGACTTTGCCCAAACTTTCTGACACTGATGGCATGATCCCTCAAATATGTAAAGTGGGGAATGCTTAGCATTCTCAACTGTAAACCAATGTCACACAACTTACGGCATGATGCCATAAGACTAAATGCAGACACTTGTTTTAGACTAGTTTATGGTGCTGAGCTCTGCATTCTCCTCCATAGTTCAATGACTTTTAGCTGCGTCTAATGTAGACCCAAGTAGCTGATAATGAACTTTGTTGCCGACAGTTTTTTATTATCGATGATATTGATTTAACTGCTAAGTTGTTGTAGAGCTTTTCGTGTTTTTTCTTGGCGTTTCAGTGTTGCCCCGTGGATACCAATACCATTATTGGGGTAGATGTGTCAACATATCTGAGGTGTTAGTGGCAGGATAGGATACTTTTATCAAGCACTGGCGACAAACAATTCAGTGATGTCCACTGGAAAACCAATATTTCGCAGGACCGAAAGGGAGATATTAACAAAGTATTCTCCAATATGGTTTATCAGTAACATTGTTCCCCATTGTAGAACTTCCTGTTCATCCTCGAGTTTGGCTCACAAAGCAACAGTTCAAAAAAACAGCGACAATTATTATAATATTGATGAGGGCACACACGAAGCCCCGTAATCCAAGAACAGGAATCAAACCCTTGTCTTGCAATTATTAGACTCCTCCACCATTCAGGTGCACATTCACCTAGGTTTTCTTTGGAAAATGATGTTGACAAGATATTAAGAAAGACTGGAATAGAGTGATGGAAGGTCATAAGAAATTAGCTGTGTTAAAAATGGCCAATTCTACTGCTAGTCCAGTAATAATTTTGCATATTAATGTGTGCACATGCACCCTATCTTCAGCAGGGTTTGGAAGGCACTGATTGCCTAGTGCATGTGGATGTGTGCGTGCGTGTGTTCTTGTTTGAGTCTGAGTGTGTGTTTACCTGCTTTAGGCTGCGGACTTCAATTCGTTCGGTAACTAATGCACAGTGTTGAACGAGAGGGACGAGATCCCTGTATAAAATAAACTCTAATTAGTATAACTCTTTCAGCAAATTTCCACATTTACATTTTAGTCATGTAGCTCCTTATGTTAGTACATTTGCTTTAAGATTTCCCAGTGGGAGCACCTCATATTACAACTGTAGTAAGTTATCTGGCAAGTCAGTGCTGGTAGAGAGAAACTAGTACATGTTTTATTGTCCTCAGTGAAGGGATGGTAGTTCTCAACCGTGATGGAGAAGTCTAGGAGCAGACAGGCCTACCCTGGGAGTTTCAATGTCTCACTAAAAGCCCCATCTTCTCGCTCTCCCCAACTAATTAAAGAAGAGATATTGGATACGCGCCTGTGCATTCTCTAATTCTACAGAAGAGGAGACAGGGATGAAGGAGGTGAAGAGATGGTGCAAAGTCAGACCCAGAACAAAACCACTAAACATAGAGAAGCCTCATTGATTCAGAAATAATTCGTGAAACATCAAGGCGGGGATGAGATTGAATTGGAAGAGACAATCCGATCGGAGCACTGAGAACCACACCCTCATCTCCGACAATTATCCCAGTCCCAACAAATCTAATGTCTAACCACGAGACTGCCTGCACTGCTCAAAAATGACATCAGTTCAATTAATGCCTGCACAATAACACACACATTTGGATATTGGACACGCAGACACACACACTTGGCTACAACGTACTTTCCACTCTAGTCTTTTAGGTCCATGTTGATTTATAGTGAATTGAACTCTCCTCTTTTACCACTTCATCAATGTCACGGAGGACCAGGGGACTGGTTTAAATGTTTATCACACGTCCGCACACTCTCTCCCTCTCTTTCTCACTCTTCCTCTCTCTCATATCTACCCTTCTCTCCCTATCTTTTCTTTCTCTGGCTCTCTATTTCTCACATCCTCTTAATCCCTCACTCTTAATCATTTTCCCCTCTGTCATTCCCTTTATCTCTCTCTGTCTCAGATCAATTTAATTCAGTCTTTATTGGCATGGAAAGCATTAGCACTTATTGCCAAAGCAAACTAACAGACAAACATTAACTAGATGAGTATGGCGATGGATACTAATGAGGACAGTGGCCATACTCAATGACATGATGGGACAAACCAGTATAAACATGACGAACACTACATCAATGTCCAAGCTGACCACAGGACTGGAGTGGAAAGGGTTGTCAGAGATCTCAGTGTGTCCATTTCAGTTAGCAAATTAAAGGCCGTTCTTGTTCAGATTTTTTGGTCTCTCTGTCTCTCTGAAAAAAATCCCATTCAGAACACTTTGACTGGTCCAGTGTTCTGGGCAGCTGCTTCCGGTGTGCTTCCGGAGAATAGTAATAATAGAATTAGAGACCAATTGCGTTTTGATATTATTGGCATAGAAACAGGACAGACAGGCAAAGTGATGGGAAGCAGACAGATGAATGGGCTGTTGAGGATCCTGCCTCGCTCTGGTTATTTGAAGCTGTCGTCTACTCACCAAAATGTTTCCCCCATGTTTTTTAAATAATGGTCGATAGATTCCTGGAATTTTGAGGGAATACCTATGAAATTTAAAATAATGAACAAAAGGCACTCAATACATCAATCTATGTGACGGACGATATTCAGAGTGCTGCAATATGTGCTGAAACTATCGCCAGTAATAAAACGTGAAGAACTATGATAAACGCTATTCAATGACTTGCATATATATTGATGATATCCTAATAGTTAAAAACTGTCAACTAAATTATTTGAGCTAGTCTTATAAAAGCACTTAATTTACTTCTTAAAGATGCAGTCTGGTACTTTTAGAAATAAAAATGAGAGGATCGTGGACTTTATCAGTCAGGGCACCAACAATTGGCAAGATAGTACAGTAACGAAATGAATTAATGGAAGTTATTTTTTTAACACTTCACCAATGTCAGAAAGAATCAGGGGAATGGTGTGAAAAGGTTTATCAGACATTCCCTCTACTTCAACTCTCGTTGTATCTCACATTCTCCATCATTCTCTGTCATGATGTAACAATGTACATATTGTTAAAGCATTGTGTATCGTCACTGTTGTCTAAAAGTAACAGCATCATTACAGTAAGTACAAATTTAAATAAATGCAGTAGATAAATACATCCGCAGTCTAATTAACCTGGGCCAGCTGATTAAAAAGGTTCTCTACTTTCAATTTCTCCACAGCGATTAGATAGCCTGAACAAGTGAGCACTCTGTTAGTCCCATTCCAGTGTCCAATAGCATTGCATATTGATCTGACCTTCAAACTCACTCTGCCAATAGTTAATGTTTGCATTCTTATTCACTTCCAGCAGTCAAAAGAGGACACAGTCTTGTGACTTTTGGCCAGTTTTGTTTAATGGTCACTCTGTGGAAGGAGATTTTCATCCAAAAAAGCATTTCATTTGTTTAATAAGGCTAGGTTTTTCAATAGCCAACAGAAATCTTTTTCAGTTTCTCTCCTAGTGAAACCAGATCCGGTCCGTCTCAATCCCTGTCCCTCTTGTTGTTCCTCCTCCTCCTGCTCTACACTCCCTCTGCCCATCTGGCTCTCTGTCCTTCCCTGCCTCCCTATCCATCACTCCCTCCAGTTCAGTTCATAGCATTTCCATGTCATCTGAGATGACATTATCAATCAGCTCAGTGTGTGTGTGTGTGTGTGTGTGTGTGTGTGTGTGTGTGTGTGTGTGTGTGTGTG
>JACXGJ010010195.1:0-22396 GCA_016801105.1 Esox niger | reverse complement strand
TGCTACAGGGAGGTTGTCATTCAGGCAGGTGATGGTGGAGGTCAGTTCTACAGGGAGGTTGTCATTCAGGCAGGTGATAGAAGGTTTCTTCAGTACAGGGACGATGGTGGTCTGTTTGAAGCAGAATGGGACTATAGACGGAGACAGAGAGAGGTTGACTATGGAGGTGAAAACCTCTGCTAGTTGGTTGATGCACCACCTGAGGACATGGCCTGGAATGTCATCTGGCCCTGGTCTTTTTAAAGACTTTCATCACATCAGCCGTGGTTTGGGACAGAGTGCAGTGGTCCTGGTCCTGGTTTTCAGGAACACATTTTTTAACAAAATAAATGGTAAAAAAATAGGAAATAAAGGCTTAAAACAGGAAAGGGTAGATTCCCACATTAGAGCCAGCTGTAATCCATACACATCATGTGACTGGAACATGAACATGCAGGTTGCCGCAAAAATTTCAGGTTTTGAAAAGTTGCATAATCACAGCATTTTCAGAACATATACACAAACTCAGTTAAGTACCACTACAACTTAAGTGGATAACAGTTATTTTCCGATGAAGATATATATCAGAACATTGGTTGTATCGTAACACAGGGGCTTTAATAGGATGTTCAGAAAAGAGAAAAAGCAGTTAATTAGTTCGTCAATCTTAAAGTGCATCTTTAAAATAATTTATTTTCCAACAATATAGTCATCTTTTGATTAATTTCAATTGTTCCACATATACAATCCAGACAAGAAGGGAAATTAAAGTGCAGTGAGGTATTTTAATATTGTCACATTAATGACTGGTGATTTGGAAGAAATGTGCATCAAATAACTCAATCTTAAGGCTGATGCCAGAAAAACACCTTTTAAAATGGGCTGCCAAGTGTGATCCGATGGGATCCTGGCACAGTTCAGTAGCTGGTTATATGACCCCAAAATATAATCTGATTTCCATTGGGCTTGATTTTTTTTATTCATGGACTAAGCTTAATATCTTTCTGTTAAAACCGACAGGCAGGTAATAACTGCAGCTCAAACCAAAAATACTGATCGATCAATTCTCACAGCATCTGTGACCCCGTTAGGTCCACTTGATGAAACAGAAATGTCTAAATCAATCGAATAAATGGCTTGACATTGAATAAATCTTTGGAAGACTTGACATTAATATGTGGGATGAAGGCCTCATCCAACCGTGACGCCTCAGTGAATAACAGCACATCATCATCTTCATCATCGTCATCATCACAGACAGACCAGGCCAGTCATATTAAATACACTGCTACATGGCCAATGACAACACATGCAAAATTACTTTAAATGGAGTGGGCCAAGTTCTACACCCTCCAGCAACTTAACTTTAACCCAAGACAAGAACCTATTCCCACCGCAAAGACCCAGACTCCTGCACTGAATGGCACCGGGCCCAGACCCAAATCAACACAGGGTCTTCCTGACCGATCTGCCCACCTGGCCCCCCAACAAGTCACACTGCTCCAGTTCTTCATACCTCCCCGACCGGAGGAAACACAGAGTGGAGGTCTTACAGGTGTCAATACACGGCGCTGAAACGTGGCCTTTGTGCCGAAGGTACCAGAACCGCTGGAACGCCCGGTCGTCCTGGAGAAAGGTCCGGATCAGACCGTCCCAGTCAGACGGGAAGAGAGAGGAGACGCCGTAGGCTTCGGAGGCGCGGTAGAGGAGGGTCCATTTGGGTTTGGGGTCAGGGGTGAGGTTGGAGAACCCCCCGGGCTTGTGGTTAGCCTCGGTCAGGTTTAGGATGTACGTCTCGTGGTCCAGGACGAACCGGGAGCTGCCGTCATAGTTACCGTCCACCAGGTAGACCCGGTAACCTGGCAACCAGAGAAAATGTTTTTTAAATGACCATACGGCTCTTATTCAGTCAGAGGATGAAATCGTCCTGGACTGCCTGGTTGAGGTGTGTGGACTTGGGTTTCTGGAGAGAACGTGGGTGGGTTTTCTTACCTGGGTTCAAGTTGACATAAGTGGTGGCTGAAGGAGCGATGAAGGCCACGCCCAAAGCCCTCGTCATCGTCTCCTCATCATAAAACATCTGGAACTCATCCACGTGGGTGTGGCCAAAGAACTGGCCCATGACTGTACTTTCATACCTACAAACAAAAACACGTTAGACATAAAGCAGTGGTTCTCAAACCTCTTCTGGGGACCCCAAGTCGGTCCATGTGTTAGATGTGTTCTGTAGCTAGCACAATCAATCACAGCTAGCATACAGAGGTAGCACAATCAACCAGAGGTAGCACAATCAATCACAGCTAGCATACAGAGGTGGCACAATCAATCACAGCTAGCATACAGAGGTGGCACAATCAATCACAGCTAGCATACAGAGGTAGCACAATCAACCAGAGGTAGCACAATCAATAACAGCTAGCATACAGAGGTAGCACAATCAATCACAGCTAGCATACAGAGGTAGCACAATCAATCACAGCTAGCATACAGAGGTAGCACAATCAACCAGAGGTAGCACAATCAATCACAGCTAGCATACAGAGGTGGCACAATCAACCAGAGGTGGCACAATCAACCAGAGGTAGCACAATCAACCAGAGGTAGCACAATCAACCAGAGGTAGCACAATCAACCAGAGGTAGCACAATCAACCAGAGGTAACAGGTAAATAACCGCTTTATTCAGGATAGCTGGTTCAGGGTTACAACAGACCTGAGATGGCTGGGAAGGGCTTTCAGGACAACTGACATAGTGAACTGAAAGTAATCTGGAACTTTTGAGTGTCCAGGGCTTAAACTGGGAAGTCATATTTTGAAGTGAAAGAGTTGATTGGTTTCTGTCTGGTGTCAGAGGGGGAAGTGTGACACTGCAGGGTCATCTCTAACTGGGCTCGCAGGATTGGAGCACTCTAGGTTACATGAAGACAACACACAGGTCATTAGAGGTCACGTTGTGGCAGGACAATCCTCTCCCTACCTGTTGATGATGTGGTAGTAGTTCCAACTCCAACTACTCAGACACAGACCAGGTGGAATGTGACCAATGATGTGAACCTGACAGACAGGCGACAGACAAGACAATTAGAATGGCTCTATAACACCCAGGAAAGCAACTGACTTCAGATTATTTACTTAAAGATATTTCACATCCCTGACTCAGACTCCAGTCATAATTGTTAAAGCTAACATCCTCTATTATGATATTCAGACTCATAGAGGACATCGTCATAAAACATGTTTCTATAACCGACTTCCTCCTAACACACTCAGACAACAAACAGACCTCCTCCTCAGATATTCTGACTCATAACGGACTTCCGCTTCAGTCCTTCCCGTCCTCGCCTCCCCCCCCCCCCCCCCCCCCCCCCCCCCCCCCCCCCCCCCCCCCCCCCCCCCCCCCCCCCCCCCCCCCCCCCCCCCCCCCCCCCCCCCACCTCCTCACACCCCCCCCTCCTCACCTTCTCCCCCCTGTCCTCACTGGTCTGTAATATCTGGACCAGCCACTGCAGCTGGTTGGCCGGGTCGGTCGAGTTGACCAGCAGCCAGTAGTTCTCCCTGGCACAGAAGTTCATGTTGAGGGAAACCACTCGCAGGCCCGGCTGGACCTGAGCCGTGTAGAACCCACTGTGTCTGGAGAAAGAGAGCGATTTCAACCTGTTCATGTTCTATTAGTGTCCGTTTTAGAGCCTGTTCATTGTTCAGGTTTGTTTTAAGTGATTCTACTCGTGACTTTCTTGGGTTGAAACACACTAAACAGAGTAGCGTGCTGATCAACCACCATGACTGCGGGACCCCCTGTAAAGGTCCATTACGTCAACCAATGGTAGCGTGCATCAGAGCTGACAGGTTTATGTTTAGAAAATATCCCACGACCTGACAGGAAACTGGCCACACAAAACCACAGTAAGCTAAAAGTCATTTGACCAGATGACTACAGGTCACATGACCTCCTAGAACCGTACATTGTGTCCATGCTAAATACAGGTACAGATCTAGAACAATGTGGTACAGATCTAGGATCCATTTCCCCGTAGGTAGAGATCTCGGCTAGTATCAGTTTCCAACTATTCATGGTACAGTACAGGTTCATCTACTTTCATCTATCATTCATCAGACTGAACAGATCTAGGATCAATCACACCATCTTCATTGTGGTCAGAACTAATTTAGGATTCACCATCATCGTCATCATCATCATCACAGTCCTACCTAAGTGTCGTCAAGGCCTGTTCTGGTAACCATGGGCCCCACTCCTCAGCCATGGTGTCATAGAGCCAGCTGGACGACCGGTTGCCATGGACGAAAGGTGGAGGGAAACTGTTAACCGGAGTGCTCTCATGGTTACCTATCGCAGGATACACAGCCACGTTTCCAAGGTGACTGCGGAGAGGTAGGGAACAAGACTGGTTGATTCACCCTGTCATTCAACGGACTCTGTTTCCGGAGCAACCGTGGGCATCAGTGGGTGTGTACCTGCGTATCAGCCGGGTGATGACGGTGAGCTCAGACAGCTGCTGGTTCCGGGTTTGGGACCAGACATTATGGGCCGGTATGTCCCCGGTCCAGTAGACCCAGTCCCACGGGCCGTTTCTGGCTGCGTTCTCCAGCAGGTTCTCCACTGTTCTCAGAGGCAGGTCACATTTGCTGTAGGAGCCCCAGAACCCAGCCTCCATCCGGTGTCGCCGGGAGGACCCGGAGTCGTTACGGCAACACAGAGGGTCCTTACAGTCCGCCGAGCTGCCCACAGCATAGTCCTGATGAAAATACATATATAAATCTGAGGTAACAAGGGCCAAAAGATAAAAATAGCTTTTGTCTACTTATGAAGTTTGCTTCCTCTTCTCAGCTCAAAGACACAACTGGGCAGCTCTTTTTTGGTCTTACTCTTTTTCTAACCCATAAGAACTGTCGCTTTTCAAACATTGAGATTACATTGACTGGACTTTGCCTCTCAGTCTCCATTGAATTCAGGCAGCTGAGAACTGCCATTTGCCAAGCAAAACCCATATGGGTCCGCAGAGCCGGTTCTCATAGGAAACTACACTCTGTGGCCAGTCGATGTTGGTCCGAAAGCAACATGGGCACCTGCTGACCTTGTCCCAGTGGATATCCGTGAGGAACAGGACCCTGCTCTGAGGAGCACCAGGCCGAGGAGGTGTGGGCGGAGCGATGGGGGGTTTGGGGACGCGGGGGAGGGTGACATTCCATGGGGCGTAGATGTCAAAGTGTCCGCATGACTTCCCCACGAGCAGAGCGCAGGCCTCAGACGGCCACAGCACAGACTGCTGCAAGGCCCTGGGAAACACAGGGGGGGGGGCAGTCAAGACATCTGAATCCGTCCCGAATCAAAACACAGACATGTGGTCCAGGAGCAGACGGACAGTAGCACCTAACCTGGATAAATGCTGAGACACGCATCTATTCTGAGGCCACGATCCCTCTCGCTCTCAATCGGATACTTCTTACATCCTCTCCCTCTGAAAACCCATTGGATGAGAAAGCCAGAGTTCCCTCCCTATCTGACCTTCCTTTCCAATGGGCAACTGAGAAATTCCCCATTTTTAATTCCCCATTTTGATCAAAAGTTTCGCCATCCCACCATGTCAAAAATACCTAAATAAACATGCTATCAAAAGTGTCAAAAACTGGCTTTGGCTTAATATAGCAACATAATAAGGAAGTATGGAAAGAAATATATCATTAAGGAACTGGAGGTTTAACACAAAGGCAACAATTGATAGCTCATCAGTGTTGTACTTTAGCCCCCCAGTCTCATCCTGTCCACTCAGTTCTAAGGTGTTTGATGTCATCAGTGTTGTTTTTTTTATGTCATCTGAGCCTGCTCTTGTAGTGTTTCTGTCATGTGTCATTGCTTAAAATTCTCTAAATATTTAATTGGAACTATAATTTGCTCATTCCATTGTTACTTATTAAACCCGCTTCTATCAACCCAAGCATACAGTCTCATGTCACTCTCACAATTGCATCTTCAACCTTAGACGACCATACTTTATTCAGGAATCCTATTTTGGGAAATGCTGTAGATGTATGCAGTCATCTTTTAACATGAAACGTAGTCGTCCAATAAGAAAACTGCAGTTCATAGCACTAACATCATGGGTCAGAATTAGGCCAAACACAAACCCTACCTGATGAAGTCATCTCTGAACAGCTCTGTGATTTGACGACAGACCTGCTCGTCAGCCAGATGGAGGCGGATACAGGCCTCGCCCGCGGCCTTCGCAATCCGCTCTTCATTCACATCACTCTGCAGAGACATGGGGGAGAAGGGCCATGCAAGAGAGATAGAAAGCACAGCAGAAAGTGTTGAGAGAAAGATGGAGAGGTGTTGACACGTAGCCCACCACAAACCTCAGAGCTGTTTCTTCTCACCAAACGGGCTATTTTTCTCCTCTGACACTTATACCATCTCAGCCTCTCGGGCAAATTCTAGAAAGACTTGGTAGCTAATTGTCAACTTTCATTTCAGGCAACTGAGAAACTGAAATCATGTTTTAATTTAGATGCCATTTCCAGTTCTGCTAGTGATCCAATGTAATGCATGTGTGTGTTTGTCAATATATGTGGTGTTTGTACATTGTTGTCATTTGTTAATGTTATTTCAGATATGCAGCAAAAACCTTAGGAAGAGTAGCGGGTGTCTTTAGCAGAAACTAGCTGGGATTCTATTGAATCTTAAATCCATCCATATTTAATAGAAATAATGTGTTAGTTGACCATATTCAGCCACAGCCAATTGTTCCTTTCCAATATATTTTTTATTAAATGAATGAGTGCCTCAAGGACAATTCAAAAGGATGTTAGAGGAATATTTTCATAAAACCAGTGTTTGTCATGATTGTGTGCTCAGTTGTTTGTGTCTGTGTTCCCTGCACTTTGTACACCATGTTTATAGTGATGTTGAGGGAGTGTATCAGATGGCCATACGGTCGGCTGGCTAGAGACCTTTGGTCACAGCATTAGGGGCCCCATACAAAATGAACAGGGATGAACCTATATTTTATTTGCTTTAGTCATGTGCCCCATTCTTTTATTGTTTTAGTTTTTTGGTCAATTGCAGTTTTGTTTAAGAAATGTGATGTAATTTTATTACCTTATATTTACTAACATTTAAATGCAGGCATTGTAAAATGTGCATTACAGAACTTGAAAGTATTTTCTAATAATATATTTTTAACATTTTCCACTCATTATCAGATTTATCACAATTATTCTTTTGTTATTAAAATATTTAGAAACGTAAATTTTGTATGATCAAATAAAAATATGTTGAAATTAGAAACCTCATGAGGTGCAAACTTTTTATTTAATTTACGCCAGGTTGCACAGTTACAGAAATGACAAAACATCGGTATGAACATATCGGCCGACTGTGAATTGGCAAATATTTTCTTACCACCATATCCCTAAAAAGAAAGGTTGAAAAACACACTAAAATTATACTTTTGCTAAATAGCCTAGCAAAACTAGATTTCGATTAAAGTAATCCAAACAGGACAATGTTTCTTTTTAATAAGGTGATAAGCTGTATACTCTGTGTTCCATTCTCTGTTTAGCAGAATTCCTAAATGTATGTCAAACAGAATACTGGATGTTGTGTTTCACCTTACCAGCAAAACGATGTCAAGGATGGTGAACAGGGTTTTGCACACCGGACAGGTCAGGTTTTGCCAATTGAACCCGACCCTGAGACGACCGACTTCCTCCAGAAAGGTTATGTCCGGTTTCGCGTTCTGGACGGGCAAAGAGGTCCCTAGCCGCACCGAGACCAGTACTATGAAAAAGCACAGCAAACCCAGGTCGTACGGAACAGCTGTCAACCGCATTGTTCGTGTTACTCAGCAGTGAAGCTGTGGCTTGCAATTATTTCACTCTGCCGTAAAAGCACACAAAATGTTGACGAGCGTCTTCTAAAACATCGTCCCGCATAATAAACACTCATGTCACCATCACAACATTTTATATTCACGTCTTGAGGAACAGTAAGATGCTGTGTTCAATTCGGTTGCGACCCCGATATGTCAACAAAGGGGAAGTGTTGAACACTTCCGCAGTCCGACCTGTGACAAGTCTGCCAACTTTCTTTATGAAAGACTACTACAGCATATAATCGATTTCGGACCAAGTCAATACTGTTTAACTAAAGACAATTGAATATGAACGGTGGAGAGGAGAGCAACCCTCGGTGCGGAAAAACAGAACAGCTAATCATTCTTGTCCTTGACTCGTGAGCAGATCAGCTGATGGATCACGTGATGTACATAGCCGGTAGCTTGTTCTTGTTTGAGTGAAGCTGTTCAACGTTATTTGTTAGACTAAATTGTTTAAGACGTATTTATCGATGATTTGGTGGATCGCGTGATGTACGGTTTCATTATGCATGCCCCCCCCCACACTCTTTATCAACAAAACTCTTATTATTGGGAAAGCTCGAAGTCTGTAGAACCGTGCAGTGGCAGTACTGTAAACAATTGGGTAATTCGTATCACTGCGGTGAAGTTAGTTTTGGATTGGACATTCGACAGACATTCGGCTCTTCAAATCTCAATAGCTCCTTAACGAAGTATTCTTGTAATCCAATTGGTCTCATTGTGATTACAAAAGTGTATACGATGTTGCACAGCCCTTATTTACCCATATTTTAACCGAGCATAAAGTTAGCGAGCCACAGAGAACTAACCGCTGTATATCGGAGCTGAAACCGAAAAGAAAGCAATCTCCAGGCGGGGGCTGGTTGTGGGAGCGTTCAAATTGTATACAAATGCAGCTCTCTTCTTCAAACTTCTAGTTCCAATAGCTGTTACGAAAAGTTTACAACAACTATGAAAAGTGTCTTTTTGATCAGGGGAGGGTGATATGGAAAGTTTTGAGTGAGGAACAAAAGCGTTCAATTTGCAGTGGTCTCATAATTTTAAGCCTTCTGTTCCTCACTCAAAACCTTTGACTTTTTTGGCCAGTCGTTCAAGCTGCCAGGAAGGTGCCACTAGCTGAGGGAAAAACTGAAAGCAGAGTTGAATTGACTGTAATCCTTGGACACAGTTGAATAGACTATAACCCCCAGGACGAGTTGAATAGACTAGAATCCCCTGGAAGAGTTGAATAGACTATAATCCCCAGGAAGAGTTGAATAGACTATAATCCCCAGGAAGAGTTGAATAGACTATAATCCCGGGAAGAGTTGAATGGACTGGAATCCTTGGGCAAGGCAGAAAAAAGAGAGGATCCTACTAGATTACATTTGGGCTGGACAATCCAGCAGATCTTTGAGAGGATTCCAGGTGCCAAGGTATACATATATGACATCTTGATAAGGGACAATACAGTTAAGGAACATAACCAGAGGTTGAAAATGACACTAGTCGCAGCCAGAAGCCTGAAACGGATTGCAGGCAAATGTCAGTACAAACAAACAGATATTTTTTCTTGGTGAAAAGCTGACACGAAGGTGTAGAAATTGACCAAACCAAGTCACAGCCCTTGTGAACATGTCTGCTCTGACTAACAGGGTGTTTAGAGACTTCTATGCATGGGCAACTACACAGGCAAGCTTATACCTAACCTATCAAGCCACAGCAGTCAGGTGAGAGGTCTGCTAGTCAAAACCCCTGACTGGAGCTGGGACAGTATCCATCAGAGTTTGATGAGCTGCAAGACAACAGTGAAAGCTCCCATCTTAAAGTTCTATGATGAAAACGTCAAACCAAAATCTCAGCAGATGCATCTAAATCAGGGTTTGGATTAAGTGCAGTGTCGCTGCAGAGAGATGACACTAGATGGCGCTCTGTAGCTTTTGCTCCAAGAGCATTGAAAACTTCTGAGTGCAATAATGCACAGATTGAAAAAGAAACTTGAGCTCTTGCATGTGGGTGTGAAAACTTCCATGTGTTCATCTATGGTAAAAATAGTTTGTACTGAAACAGAACACAAGTCACTAGTGACCATTAAAAAAAAATAGCAACACACAACTGTGGGTACAAATGTTTCTCCTCAAAATGCAGAAATATGACATTGAGCTTGAATACAGACCTGGTAAAGATCTGTCGGTAGCAGACACATTGTCACATGCATGACTGCCCAGTCCCAGTGAAACAGAATGAGCAGGACGAATCCGTTCATGTAAACTTCATCAGATAAAAACTGTCAGTCTCAAATGAGATGTGAAGTGTCATAACTAGAGCCCAAGCTGAAGACGAAACATTTAACAGTGTCTTTTACGCCATCAGCCAGGGTTGGTCTGTACACAGTGTGCCTGCTCCATACTCCCATGTACAGGGATGACTTGTCAGTATTAGAGGGCGTTGTGGATATAGATCTGTTCAAGCTAGAAGGGAAAACCTATGTGCTCCTTGTTGATTACTTCTCAAACTACCCAGAGACGGCACTCCTGAAAAACACAACAGCCTCTCAGGTTATTACACATATCGTGTCAATGGGATACCTGACTATGTAGTGACTGATAAAGGCCCACAGTTCAGCTGGGAGATGTTCTGCAACTTTGCAAAGACCTGTGAGTTCAAACAAGTGACTTTGAGGCTGAAGTATCCACAGTCGAATGGTCTAAATGGAGGGAAGAAGTGAAACTGCTGATAAAGAAAGCTGTTGATTCTAAAACTGATCCGTATTTAGCACATCTTAACTACAGGTCAACTCCAATATCACACAGACAATCACCAGCTGAATTAATGTTCAATAGCCTGCTAAAACCTTGGATGCCACAATTACTGGAATGGGAATGCGACATACACAAAGGGCTGGTTGAGAAAACATACAGAAAAAAGGAACTACAATAGACGATCAAACTAGCTGGGCGAGCTGAAACCAAATTATAGGATAAAATTGCATGATAGAAAACACTGGAACCTAGAAGCTAGTGTACCGCGCAATGTAGCTCCAATATCCTATGAGGTGTGAACACAAGAAGGGAAAGCCGCGTTTCCACTGCAGGAACTATACCCAGGAACTAGGAACCTTTCCTGCAACTGCTGCGTTTCCACTGCAGAAACCAGGGTCTATAACCAGGAACAAGTAACTAAATTTCCCCCTGAAACAGTCCCTGCTCGGGAGGTAGGACTCTCCCAGAGTACCGGAACTTTTGGGGTGGGGCTTGCACTGCGGCGTTTAACATTTCTCGTTGGTCAAGTAGAGTTTGCTCCGAAACGTTTTCAACCGCCATTTTAAAATATGTCAGTAGCTGTAATCAGCGTAGTAAAGGAGTTAATTGTGCTTACAAAGAGTATAGTTATATGGAGAAGAAATCGAACCAATGACGAAGTCCAGGCCTTATTGTATTCATGCTGAGGATCAAATACAGCGCGAATTGGAAACGGCAATACGTAATAAGGTGTTCGCGAAAATACACTTCAAATAAAGTGAGCTGAACATTTTCACACCGGGAAACAGCGCCGGAAGAAGCTTGAAAGATGAAATCAAGATTACAAGATCGAGGATCACAATAACAAACGTCTCTGACCGGCGGAGCCAGTGGTTTGACGGTCTAGATGCGTTGCTGTGTCACCGGCCAGCCTTCTCTGGCGCTGCGGCAACGATTGACTCGGCTGCTGCGTTGCTGGAAGAGTTGCTTCCTGGAAGCCATGGTGGAAGACACACAAACTGAATAACCAGTCGGTTTAAGGTAAATCCCACTGTGTTTCACACGATGCATGTTATATGCTACAAACTTATGATTTGGAAAAATCATGATATTAAATCTCTATACTAGTCATGTTAATGTTGGCCATGCTATTGTTCCTCTAGAAAAAAGCTAGAAACTGAAGCTAAAAATCCTTGAAGTCAACTCGCGCCACAGACCAGACATCATCATGTAGGCACTTATCATTGATCTGTCTTTCCCTTCTCCAGAAAGCACGAGACGTAGCTATAACTTTCTAGTAAACACGAAAGTAAAACTGTGATCAGACATTTGTAACGCAAATAAATAGGAAATGAAACGTTACTGAACTTAATAGGCGGCGGATGATAGAGGACGGTGGCCGATAATTGCGGTCGTATTTCTTTAGCCACGTCGCTAACCAACTAGCTAAAAATAGTAATATTTCCACTGAAATTTCAGAAACGGTCACCATGTATATGTCTCTAATAATCACTAAACAGACAACTTGACCAAATTATTACAAAATGTTTCTAAAATCTGCTGTTGACTTTGCTGTCTGCATGTTTTAATTTATTGTGGTGGTTTTGGTGTTATTTTTCTTCTTAGGGAAGAGTCTGTCTGACGCTTGTTAAGGGGTGGGGACACGTCAGAGGACTCATTTGTCTACTCTTCGCGGGTCTTTTGACCGCGCTGGAAACGCGCACAACTATGGGCTGAAGGTACCCCTTAGTTCCTGGAATGGCGGTTCTTTGGACTCACAGTTTCGTTTCTTTTTTGGTGGAAATGTCTCTCTACAGGAGAAACCGCAGACACTGAAGGTACCTGAAAATGAACAAAGTGTTATAAACTCATCTTTATCTGGAACAATTGTAAAGGGAGGTAACAAGAAATTATGACGTCTGGTAGAAACACTAAAGCACATATGAGGCACATTCAGAAAATATATAATGAATGTAAACACTATTGCTCATTAAAACAACAAAGGGGTTGTTCAATTGTGAAAAGGGTTACAAGTTCAGTAAACTGTCAGCTGAAACATATAGCTGCATCCTTGTTAGTGTAATTGTTTTTTTGGGGGAAAATAATGTAAATAACGTTCTTGATTGTGATCAGGCATATGTCACCATGTGATCCTCCCAGGACCCAAGCCACATGGTAGAGACGGCATCTGAGAGCAGTCAGACAAGAGGTGAGCCTCAATAAAGGAAGATCAATCATTGACATGTCGTCTTGAATTATTTAAGTGTTACAACTAAACCACAACCTTCACTCACTCCAGGCAGGAAGTGTGAGAGGTCATTGTCTGATTGATGTGTGAATCTGATCCAATTAACTAATCAGTTTGAAATCAACAAGGAGCCAAATGTGCTCTAATCATTATGCATTTTCTATGCACCTTGGCTGCTGATCCCAGAGACATTAAAATAAAATCAACCTTCCCTACAGAGTGCCTCTGGGGGTGTCTGGAACTTATCAAGTGCCTGTCTGTTTCCAAAAAGATCATGTTTTTTATGGTTCTACCTTGTTTTTCTTGTTGACAGTGTGAACATGTATTTTCTTGTTTTGTTCCGCTTGCTCTGTGTAGCATTAGTTGAGTATACAGCTCCAGACAAAAAAGAGCATTGCACCTTTTTCTTTCCTTTCCAAAAAAGGCAAAAAGGAAGGTTTTCAGTGAGGAACAAATAGGTTAAAATTAAGAGACCACTGCAAATTGAACGCTTCTGTTCCTCACTCAAAACTTGCCTGATCAACTCTTTTGGAAATGAAACGGTGGTCTGTTATTTTTCTTCTGAGCTGTATACATGAGTGGTGAATGAGGGCCAGGTCCCGACTGTTGATGCAATGCTGTTCATTGTTACTGTATCTAATAGTAAGCATTGTGAAGCTGATCCAGTGTCAACCGTTTTATCACCCATTCAATATTGCATTCACTTCCTAAGGCTGATGATCTACAAGCTGAACTATGAGTAAATCTCATGCATTATGTTATAACGTTTTCAACACTGCAAAACAAATAAGGTTTGGTGTTATACTACACAGTATGTTTCAACTGAATGGAAGAATACAGTACACAAAATTACTCTAGAAACTGTGAAGAATTCAGGGATCTCCATAAAAAAGAAAGTTATTTTACCATCCTTTTTCTATTCATTGAGGCTATGAGATCAAAAGGCAAGTGTGTTTTGCTGCTATGCCATTTTCACTGGGTAACAAACACAGATTGGACACATAGTTGGACACAGTTCAGGGGAAGCAGTTGATTTATTCAGTTTATTACCACTTGGCTTAGTTTACATGGAGAAACATTGCTCATATTGTATTGTCTGAAAATAATTGTTGCTTAGCTTTAACACTTGACTGAACTATGAAGCTCTCAGATTTTTGTATTCAATTATCCAGCACACATCTTATTTAGACCTCTTTAATCAGGATCCCGTACGGGCGAATGGAGCTCTCCACGATCCTCTTCTCCGCTTCGTTTGATGTTCCTTGCTGAACAGGAATCAGCCAGTAGTCGGTTGCGGCACAGATCTTTCTCTGCGTGGGATTGATCCTGTTCTGAATCACCACTTTGTATCTTTTGCCATTCTTCTTTGAAACAAACTCCTTGGCGTATTGATCACCGGCGATACTCATGAGTGGAGTGGAGTAGATCCCTCTTCCATATGCTTGTCCCGATCCCGGTATGTAATGGTCCTGGATGATGCCTTTGGCTCCATCAATGCTGGTTCCATGGTATGAGGCTGGCCACTCTCCTGGTGAAGACTCACTCCTCCACCCAGATCTGCCCAGCCAGGTGTTCCCATCTGGGTATTTATCCAGAACCTTCACAGCCATCCGGTACCATCCTAGGGGCCGCTCGTACTTCTCGTTCCCCCTGGTACATTGGGAAGATGAAGTCATGTTGGTGAAGTCGTAATCAAACCCGTGGTCAAAGAACTCCTCCAGGTTCACGAAGAACTCTTCTTCAACATCGCAGTAATGATGTGCTAATATGCAGCGCTGGTGAAAGTCGTTCACCGACAAGATGTTTCCAGTTTTATGGGCTGGACACTCTGTATGTGGCTTGATGCATCTTCCATAGAGTTGAGAGAGCGCTTCACAACGGACATGGGGGTCCTTCATGATGCAGAGCAGAGGAGAGCAGTGCAGATGATTTTAAAGCTCTTCGTAGGATTGTTAGTGATTTGATTTGTCTGTTGCTGAGACTGTTTGACTTGCTGTCTTTTAAGCGTTTTATTTTTTATTAAGTCACATGAAAACTTACGACATTATGGGCGTGACTTATATTGGGTACATTGCACATTGAGGCCAGCTTATTGCCCAACTGTTGACAAAGATTAAAGGTTGAGGAGACTTCAACTGATGGCTGATGTTGAAAGGTGAATACAAGGACAGAGTGTGTGTGTGCGTGTGTGTGTGCGTGCGTGCGTGCGCGCGCACTCAAACTATATGTATTACACTCCAAGAAAAGTCAATAAGAATGTTTCACTGACAAATATGTACATACAGTATCAGTGAAACTTTTGGAGACAATAGATATCAGATTAGAGAAAACAGTGGTTAGTGATTCATAACCAAATGGCTTGTTGGCTCCCCAGACTGCCGTGTCCTCAGACATTGAGTCAAATTTGATGTTCCTCCTCGAGTTATCTGAGGCTTAGGCCTAACAACAGAATTTTTACCGTAATCTTATGTTTAGTGACAATATACATGCTTTTAAAAAGTGTTAACCCATTATGAATCCTTTAAAATCCGCCTAAAATGCCTGATCAAGGCATAGCCGGAGAACTGAACTGTGAACTGAAGTTACAGTGGAGAATACGGGAAAGATGAAGTACATCTGCCGGGTACTTTAAACTGATGCAACAAGAATCTGCATGCATTTATGGATGTAATATTGTGTTTTGGACAAAATATTCTAATTTATTGGATCGTTTGGACCTTTACCGATGTACAGAGATGTTTTTTGTCAGGATGTTATGTATCAGGCGTTCGCCCTAGGAAGGTAATGCCCCCCTGCGTTCGTCACCTGCAGGGGGGGTGCCTGTTGAGCAACCTGTGCCCTTAAAGAAATATAATAAAAAATATAAAGGAAATAATAAAAATAAAACAAATGTTGCATTAAGTCAAGAGTTATTTATTTGTTATGAGTGAGATGATATTGACGTTTCGGGAGATGGTGAAGCAGGGCAGGGCCAGCTGTGGATGGTGGGTGAGCAATTGAGCTAGTTGACGTTCATCCCATCTGTTGACATCTTCCGACTGTTCTAAGATGAAAAGATCAAAGTCACCGGGGGACATTTTAGAAAGTAGAGGAAAGATGAGAAACAAAAGAGAAAATGGACACCCCTGTCTCAGCCCCAAGGTCTTACGCTGCTATATTATTGTGCTGGAGGACTATGTACAAAAGTAATGCATTTTAAAAATGTTCCCTGTCTGTTGCCGTTTTAAACTTGGGAGGTCATGAGGTCTTGGCCAACACCTGCGGAGTAACAAGCTTGACTCGTTCCGGTCCCTCTCCAAAGTCCTCCTGGTTGTGTTGCAGATCAAGACGATACCTGACAATTTCAGCTGCCGCTCTGCTGCCCCCCCTCCCCTGTCTGTCCCTGTCCTTGTCCATTATGCCTCTGATCTGGACTGGGTTTAAATAGACTCTGGGCTTAGCCCACATGCATTGAACTATTACATTTTGGACTCTAATTATGTTCACCTAGCACAGCCAGAAGAGGACAGGTCACCCCTCTGAGCCTGGTTCCTCTCTAGGTTTCTTCTTAAGTTCATCCCTCTTAGGGAGTTTATCCTAGCCACTAAAGTTCAACCCTACTGTTGCTTGCTTCTTGGGATTTAAGGCCGGGAGTTTCGAAATAGCACTTTGTGACAACTGCTGATGTAACAAGAGCATTATCAAATTAATTTGGTTGATTGATAGATTTTTTTAAAGCATCTCTCTGGTTTTAACTATTTGAAATGTAGCACGCTAAGCTAACTAATGTTGATGGGCATCAACAGAGTCATGTCCAGGACGATATCCTATGACGATATCATTGATAGTTTTGCAGCAAGGAAATTGAGGCCTGTCCAGTTGAGAGAATCTGCCCTTCATCTGCTGTAACGGTTTTGAGGGTCTTTTTTATTTCCCCTGTTTATGCACCTGTTGTTAAATATTTGATTGCACATTAGTAAATATTGTTTTTATTTTGTCTTTATTTATTTATATTTTTTCAAACAGCACACTATGTTGATTCTCATTTATTATTTAAATCTTTGGTACACCTGATATCGCACTTGTATTTATTTTGTGTTTATAAAAGTAAACTCAAGAAGTGTTATTCCCCTAAAGTTGGCTTATTTTTTTGGGGGGAAACATGTTGCCTGTGGTGCCAGATTGCCCAGAAACGCCTCTGGGTGGACTACATTGGGGCTACATAGGTGAATTTTCACAGTATTTTCATTGTTTTTTATATGTTGGTCTGACAAAGACATTAATTTTAGCTTCTGTTGTGTTCGCTTCTTGAAATGGTTTACATCAATAGAACCAAAAGGATCTCAGCTGTGTAAAGATATGTGGCCTGTGTACTAATGTACATGCAGCCTTTGTACATCTCACAGTTCTGTACTCAACAATGTGATGGCCTGTCGGCAGGTCAGTTAGTTAACTTGTTCTTATTGGCACAAAAGTGAGTCCATACGGATACAACATGGCTTCAATTCCAGCCGATTTCCCCACTAACACTAACTGGCTTCAATCCAACCTGAATTGCAATTTATTAACCAAGATACTCTGACTCATTGGAGGGTCAAACAATTCTCAAGAAATTCTTTGTGTGAGTTGCCAGGGAAGTGGTATGAATATAGTGTTCTGTGGAAGTAGGCAGGGACACTGCTGTCCTTTGTGGAGATGTATCAATGTCAGGGTCACAGGGAGGTGCTGGGAAAAGCAGAACCTCTATAAGCTATAACCCTGAACCCAAATGTTCAGTAACCTCAAACTAAACTTATTAACAGTAAACTCAAACTAGACTCTTATCAACAGTAACCTCAAACTAAACGCTTATTAACAGTAACCTCAAATTAAACCCTTTTTTAACAGTAACCTCAAACTAAACTCTTATTAAAAGTAACCTCAAACTAAAATGTTATTAACAGTAACCTCAAACTAAACCCTGGCCTCAAATGAATTATATGTTTCTGCTGAAATCCAGAGTGATTTAAAGTTCATGCTTTTGGATAGCAGTCAAACTCCACTGTACTGCATAGGTTTCAAGCCTCTCCTGGGGACCCACCAGCCATCACACAGTTTAGTTTCTGCCCTGAATTAGCTCACTGGATTCAACAGGTAAGGGCTTGGTAATTAGTTACACAGTTGATTCAGGTGTGCTAGCTCTGGGATACATTTGATTGATGGAATGGCTGAGTGGTCTCCAGGAGAGGGTTGGAGATCTATGGTGTACTGGATGTAGCTAAAAACAAAGTTAGTTCTAGAAGTAAGACATGAAAATATCTCTGAACATTTCAAGCGTTGGTCAAAGGGTCAATCATTTAGTAGGTTACCAGATAAGTGGATTCTCAACCCCTCTTATGCCTGTAAAGAAAGTGTAGTAATTGATATGGGATTGGACCTGTAAAATCTGTGGTGATTGATTTGGGATTGATGCTTTAAAGACAGTGTAGTAGGATTGGTTACTGTAATGGCCTCTTAACTGGATAGAATGTTAACCAGAACCAATAGGACAGAGGACTTCACTCCGGTTCTTAAATCTTTGCATTGGCTTCCAGTCAGAGACAGAATACATTTCAAAGTGGTGCTTTTAGTCTATGAATCAATGAATGGTTTAAGACCTGAATACATTTCTGATATGTTTAAAGAACATAAACAAAGCAGGGCTCTTAGATCCATGAACTCAGGTCAGTTAGTAGAGCCCAGAGTCCAAAATAAACATGTTTAAACTGCATTTAGCAGTAATGATGCACACAACTGGAATAAACTACCAGAAGATCTTAGTAGTGCCCAAACATATACATTTTTATATCCAGGTTAAAAACATCTCTTTTCACATGTGCTTTCACTTAACCGCACTGTGTAGCCTTACAGCTTTTATAGCTTCCTTATGGAATATTACAATTTTCTTATTCAATGTTTTCTTATTATGGTTCATTTTTAGATGTCTTTCTTTGTAAAGCACATTGAATTGCTACTATTCTTTTCTATTTCTATTTTCTTATTAAATGCTTTTTTTGTTGTTCTTCTATTTCATTTATTCTGTGTCTTACCAATAGTTTGTCTTTATTGCAAGTTCTGGTGCTGTCAGAGGAATAACCTCTGTGTAAATGTAACAGTCTGCTGATGGATAAAAGTTCTGGTGCTGCTGTTTAGACATCGATGGAGGGTATTTTCTCACAAAAGGACTGATGAGTTTATCCAAGCGCTGGAGCGTGAGGATTGAGATAACGGGGTGGTATAGTAAACTGTTCTGGTAACTGTAATTCATTGAGGAGGAATATTACGTGCACAGACATGGCGTTAATGTCCCTGGGAGACAGCCGGTTAAGACATGCAGATGCAGAGATTATCCCACAAAGGTTCTGACAGGTTCATCCACTGTAGTGATTGATTTGTGATTGGGTCTATAAAGACCAGATCACTTCTGTGAGCCATATAACTGCAGTCATTTTCACATCATATATGCAGTAATTTGAAGCACATTGAGTGTCTTCCCTGGTTAGGGTCACATCCAGTTTACTTTCAGATCCAGACTAAGGTAACCAACTACTTTGGGTGCTGCTGTCTTGTAATTTAATAGAGTGTAAGATAGCGGTTACACCATTCTATTATACTTTACTGGAGTTGCTATTGTTATAAACTCTTTCAGTCATTTTATTGCCTTTGAGGTAATGTGTAATTTGCTACTTTAAACAATAGAGCCTTGTTGTATTGTACCCACCATTTGCTGTAGTTGTTTGTGTAGTCCAATCCCAAATCAATCATTATACTGTTGGCACTAAGAGATCTGGGAGTGGATTTCATTCTCTGCTAGATGGTAACTGCTCCATCTTGACCTCTGAGTTGGAAGCTTCCCTGTCTTTATTATTATATAATACAAATCAAATCCTCTCATATCTCCACAAGGGTCACAGTTACATCACATTTGGTATCCTTCATGTAACCGTTCTATGATGGAGACTACTGCCAGACCTTGGAGAATTTCTGAGAACTGCTTTGGCGTCTTTGCTGCAAGATGAAGGATCCTGGGTTGAGCCCCTGAAGTGCCAGAGAAAGAGTTGGCCCTCCACATCAACCTTTGGCGGACCTGGTCGGGGTCCACCTCATGGATCCCTCTCCACCTCATGGATCCCTCTCCACCTCATGGATCCCTCTCCACCTCATGGATCCCTCTCCGCCTCATGGATCCCTCTCCGCCTCATGGACCCCTCTCCACCTCATGGACCCCTCTCCACCTCATGGACCCCTCTCCACCTCATGGACCCCTCTCCACCTCATGGATCCCTCTCCACCTCATGGATCCCTCTCCACCTCAAGGACCCCAATCAGGAGGAGACAGGAGGTAGAAGGGGACACTAGCTGGCACATGTTCTCTTCCTCTGGGGGATAACTGCCATGTTGTGGGCAGCTACCTACAATAAAGACTTTACAATGAGTTCATCCGTCCTTGTGTTGATTTTTGCCCTTCTGGTCTGACTGGAGAAGGAGTTTAAATAACTCAGTAAAATACTTGAAAATATGCCAAACTGACAAGACAGTACCGCAATAAAGTAGCTTACTGTGCCTTGCAAAAGTATTCACCCCCCTTGGCATTTTCTGTGTTTGGTTGCCTCACAACCTGGAATTAACATGGATTGTTTGAGGATTTGCATCATTAAATTTACAGAACATGCCCACAACTTTGAAGATGGTTTATTTATTTACTGGGAAGCAAACAACAAATAACAGAAAAACTTGCATAACTATCCACCCCCCTAAATTCAAAACTTTCTAGAGCCACCTTTTGCAGCAATCACAGCTCCAAGTCGCTTTGTATAAGTCTCGATGAGCTTGCCACATCTTACCACTGGGATTTTTGCCCATTCCAGCTCATTCAAGTTGGATGGTTTGTGTTTGTGAACAGCAATCTTTAAGTCTGACCACAGATTTTCTATTGGATTGAGGTCTGGGCTTTGAATAGGCCATTCCAACACATTTAAATGGCTCCCCTTAAACCACTCAAGTGTTGCTTTAGCAGTGTGTTTGGGGTCATTGTCCTGCTGCAAGGTGAACCTCCATCCTTGCCTCAAATCATGCACAGAGTGGTACAGGTTTTGCTCAAGAATATCCCTGTATTTAGCACCATCCATCTTTCCCCCAACTCTGACCAGTTTCCCTGTCCCGGCTGCTGAAAAACATCCCCACAGTATGATGCGGCCACCACCATGTTTCATTGTGGGGATGGTGTTCTTTGGGTGATTTGATGTATTGGGTTTGTGCCTGACATAGCGTTTTCTTTGATGGCCGAAAAGTTCAATTTAAGTCTCATCAGAGCAGAGCACCTTCCTCCATACATTTTGGGAGTCTCTCACATGCCTTTTTATAAATTCAAAACGTGCCATTTTGTTTTTTTTGCTAAAAGTAATGGCTTTCTTGTGGCCACTCTGCCATAAAGACCAACTATATGGAGTGTACGGCTTATTGTCGTCCTATGTACAGATACTCCAGTCTCTGCTGTGGAACTCTGCGGCTCCTCCAGGGTTACCTTCGGTCTCTGTAATGAATGCCATCCTTGCCCGGTTTTGGTGGGCGAACGTCTCTTGGGAGGTTTGCTGTTGTGCCATGTTCTTTCCATTTGGTTATAATAGATTTGATGGTGCTCCTGGGGATCATCAAAGATATTTATATATATTTTATAACCTAACCCTGGCTTGTACTGCTCAACATCATTGTCCCTTACTTGTTTGGAGAGTTCCTTGGTCTTCATGGCAGTGTTTGGTTAGTGGTGCCTCTTGCTTAGGTGTTGCAGACTCTGTGGCCTTTCATAAAAGGTGTGTATATGTACTGACAGATCATGTGACACTTAGATTGCACACAGGTGGACATCATTTCACTAAGTATGTGACTTCTGAAGGTAATTGGTTGCACCAGAGCTTTTTTTGGGCTTCATAACGAAGGGGGTGAATACATATGCACATGCCAATTTTCCGTTTTTATTAAAATAAAAAATTGTTTTATGTATATATTTTTCTCATTTCACTTCTCCAACTTAGATTATTGTGTTCTGATCCGTCACATACAATTCAGATTAAAAAAACGTTGAACTAAAGGCTGTAATGCAAGAAAATGGGTAAAAAGCCCAGGGGGTGAATCCTGCAAAGGGGGGTGAATACTTTTGCAAGGCACTGTGTATATAAATCAAGTGCAAGTTTAATGATTGATTCAGAATAGTAATGGAGTCACTGGACACTTTTTAAAGGTGTGTCTTATTGTCTTAATGCAGACAGTGATTGACGCGCTTGACCAAATATTAGCATTTTGAAGATGTCTGACTGCAGATCAGCGGGGGGCGATGCATTTCCTGGGCATCAGGGAGAGGAGTGACGGGAGAGAGAGGAGAGGAGTGACGGGAGAGAAGGGAGAGGAGTGAGGAGAGAGAAGGGAGAGGAGTGACAGGAGAGACAGGAGAGGAGTGACGGGAGAGAAGGGAGAGGAGTGAGGAGAGAGAAGGGAGAGGAGTGACGGGAGAGAAGGGAGAGGAGTGAGGAGAGAAGGGAGAGAAGGGAGAGGAGTGAGGAGAGA